>JASANG010001940.1:0-120634 GCA_030248215.1 Enoplolaimus lenunculus | reverse complement strand
TTTAGGCCCTGAGCATGCTCATTATACGTGCACATAAAATATGCTCAAACTATTGTACAACCGGAGGTCTGCCACCGGCTCCGGCAGAAAATCGGCTTCCGACCACGGTAGAATTTTTGCCGGAGGTTCTGGCAATTTCGGTATTGAAATTTTGCATAATTTTGCAAAATTTATCCGTTTAGCGCGTATCGTTTTACTTTTGTCACAATTTTCAGGAAAGAATTTCCGAAATTTTGCAGTAAATTAACGTAAAACCAAACAACTTAACAACATATTGCAGATATTGCCTAAAATTTACAAATTAACCATCATTTTTACTACCTAATTTCGCCTCACCTCCGGCTCCGGCATGTTTCGTTGACCTCCGGCTCCGTCTCCGGCATTTTTCACCTCCGGTTGCACCCTGGCTCAAACATAATGCATAATGTGACGTGGATAGGGTAGAACAGTTCGCTTCATTAGAAGCAGTTGGAAAAACGTCGTGAGCGACGCCAGCAAGAATCCAGACAAAAATTTGGAGAGGCTCTACGTTGAAAATCCAAATTGTTTAAAATTTCGGGAGGAGTTTCTCTGATGAGCGTCGTTGGGGGTATTTGGGACGCTTAGCATGACACTGATTCGCATTTCAGCTTTTGAAGACGCGTTCTTGCCTGTTCCGTACCATCGGGCCCTGCTCTAAGTCAACTTTTGACTCGACCGGGAAATGGCGTATATATTGCAAAAGTACAACTGCAGCACTATTGAAATGTTTTTGTTTTAGCTTATCACGACCGGCAGATGAGGTTTCCGATGTTGCAAATGAACTTGTTGGAGAAGAATGGTTACGTTATGTAAATTTACGAACTGCTTTATATATTTTATCAGGGTTGTTGGCCGGAAAGAAATTACCTTAAAAATGTTTTTTTCATTTTTTCATTGTTTTCCTAGGGGGGTGAAAAAACATGGAAAAAATGGAAAAAATGAAATGATTCTTAAATATAATTTGCAACTAAATATGATATAAAATAACGTTCTTAGATGACATGTAATTATTTTACATGTAACACATTAACAGTGACCGTGTGTATATGTCCACTGGGACCCATTATATGTCCGAAGAGAGCGAAAATTGCAGCATATGAATTTATAAATGGATTTCTGAATTGAAGCTTTGCCATGAGATTTAATGTAAAATTGCATATGTATCTCGTTCGACACGCTCACCAGATTTCGTCGGCAGTGTGGCCAAAGTTAGGGTGCTCAAAAGTGAAACCTTGCCTTTACCGTATTATTTAACACAAGGATACGCCGAGCTTCAACCTCGTTTTGCTCGCGAGGTTGCAGCATTTAAAGATGCTTTGATGTCAAAAAACCCAAAAGTGTCTTGGGATTTGATATATACTTACAAAAAACGTGTGACTTGTTTAGCTCGCTCCACTGATGAGTTTCTGATGTTCTGCTGACCTCTCCCGGTTATTCGACGCCCAAACGTAAATTTATAAAAATCGAATTTTAACCCCTTCTCACATTGAGTTACCTGTAGGCAACTCAGCGCAGTGTATATACGTTAAATAGTATGTATCGCGCCGTGTTTAACAATTGGAGCACGTATATATAGTACTAAATCACCACAAGACTTGAGAGCCCCTGGGGCTCGAGCGTCAATCTCCTATAGCTGAGTGGTGATGATATACGCCTCCCACTCCAGTCACTGGAGTTCGAATCCTAGCATAAAAGAAGGTCTCAGGGGAAATAGAAAATATTCATGTGAGAAAGGGTTAAGGACCCAAATTCCTCAATTAAAATCTAAATTTTTTGTCGAAAAATGTGACAAATTATATACCATTTAACACACGCAGGTTGCGCAGCTAAGACGAATATTGTTAAATGTTTACCAATCAGACGAGTTGCTAGAGAGTTATTGTCAAATAACTAACTTTAGCGTCGAACCATGATCGTTGGCAGCGCGTCAAATCAGTTATTTGACAACAACTCGTTAAGCAGGCTTCTGATTACAGAAAGTTGAACATCACTCGACTCATCTCTGTAAACAGCGTCAAATGATATATAATTTGTCCAACTTTTCGAAAGAATTTTGGGTAACAAGAGGCTTAACTCTGGCCTAGAATTTTTCAAAAATTCAGATTTGGGCATGGAATGATAATGGATGTCAACGGAAGTTCAAATATGGAAAAAGTTTTAAAATGCAAGCATTTTTGGACAAATACCGGCTAATTGTGGTATAACCGACCACTCAAATAAAGAATGATTTTTTCCATTTTTTCAATTTTTTTCTGGAAAAATGGAAAAAATTCATAGATTGTAACCATGTGAGACATGCTGTCCTGGAGCATATGCAGTGAATGCAATGCACGTTATATAGTATGCTTGCCAGCAGCGTACGGTCGACTCATATAGTAGAAGGGCTACGCGGCATCATGGTATAGCGCTTACCTCGGAATCCTAACGCCGCAGATCGCTGAGTCAAGACCACCTGTAACCCGCTTTTCCAGCTGCTTAGCTAAAAAAGTTTGAAATCCTGGTTCGTACCTTGACTGGCACGGGGCTAGGAAGTGAGCGCAAATTTTCGCGGTCGAAACAGGTGGATGGTCAAGGGAATGATCTTGTTGAAAATTGAGGCATGTTAGCATATGAGACTAGCTTGGTCCTGGTGCATATGCAATATATGCAATGCAAAGTATATAGTATGCTTGCCGGTAGCATATGATAAATACACTGATTAACAAACAAACACTAGGCTTTCTATTCCTTTGTTATTTAGGCTGCAAATCGCATTGATGAGCAACAACTGCTCAAACTGTGCAGACAAGAGCGCCCACTCAACTTTACTCAATACTTAAATGCATCGTAAGCGCCAACGTTTACTGCTAAAACTTTACATCTGTTTTTAATGATCTTCATCAGGACATGAACGGGAATATGTATTGTGAAAAGATAACGCCGAGAGGAGAACTGCATACCTGCTTGCGCAATTTTGTAGTACTAACATTGCAGTTGTTGAAAATAGAATAGTTGGACGGGTTGTTTTTTTTCTGAAATTAATCGCCGAGTGTTGTTACGTGGCCATTTTTTCGCAGGTACTGGTCTTATTCAGCTTGCTATTGTAAAAATTTTTGTATGAAACTTTACTGCTTGTTTCAGGCTTCTTTCTAACACTGTTCGCAAAATTGGCGAGGGCATTTCTGGTGAAGTGTTTAAAGCACACACGCAAGATGGGCAAGACTCTGTCTTCAAGGTTTGCGATCAAATAATAATCAGTGCTCTAGGCAATTTAACTAATTTACGCAGCGGATAAAGTTAATCCAGCATACAGTCTTGTGAAAGAGGAACTAGCTCTACTATTTTTCAAAGTGCCGAAATAGTCTTCAAGTACTTTTCAGTGAGTCATTTAAGGTCCTAAATAAACCGCTGTGTTGTAGATGACTGTTTTTGTTATATGGTGGTGTGACACTATCGCTTGTTTTCCTGACGCCAAGTACACCTGTTAAAGAACCATTTAATAAAAGCAAAAAACATAAGCTCAGTGTGCTTCATTGACAATGTGTGGCGTTCTTTCAATTCTTTTAAATAAGTGATTGTTAGAGGTTTCACGCATATAAGGTTTGTGTGTCCTAATCAAACAACGTCTAAAAACATCAATTGATACTTAAAGGAAATTGTATATTTTCAGATAATTCCGTTTGGGGGCCAGGAAATCATCAATGGAGAAACACAAAAACGGCTGGATGAAATGGTCGCTGAGCTACTAATAACACTGTACGTTTTGCTATTTCTTGTATCAGACTATGAGAGATAGTTAAGTCCGAAGTTAAGCTGATGCGAGTGTAACAGGTGGATAATAGGGTTGGGCTTCTTCTGTCCAAGATTAAGAAAACGGTGTTTGTATACGTAGTAGATATATACATATAGTTTGCTGTGCTTTTAAATAAGCTGATAATGATAAATTGCAGGGGCAGCCGAAATGATGAGGCCAGAGCCAAAAACCATATGTAGATGAGGTATATTTCAATTAAATGTAGTCTTTAATCGACACAGAAAATGCAATTGCTATACCCGTCTCGATACTGAAATACAAATAGCTATAAGGGTAAAGGTCTAGACAAATTGCATGTATTTACATATCACAGCAATTCAGTATTTTAACAGACTTGAAAGCGAAGCCAAACTTGTCATAATTTGTAGTATTTGAATATGTGTTCTAATAAAACCGCATCGCAAAAATAACATCGACGAACATTGCTAAACGTGGGTACACCAGTCCTGTTTGTAGAGAAAGAACGCGTTAGTACGCTTAATCTTGAAATCCTGAATTATAATTTATGCTCGATCTAGTTTATACTGGTAAAGCGAGATTTATATAGGATTATAAAACCAACGGGATTTCTGTTTTCATACAAGAAAACTCTCTATTTCGGCGTTTATGTATGTAGTTTACAGCACAAAAATTACAATTAAAATTTCTACTGTTTTAAAATATACTTAGTGAATGATTGTGGAATATAACTTAAAATCAATTCCTCATTATGCACTGCTGGCGACAGTTCAATAAGCTTTTCGTAACGCTTTTAGTGAGTTGTCAGCGCTGCGTAAACTTCATGGCAGTGTAGTCTCACATGGGAAACATTACTGTGGAAACTTCGCTGAAATAAAAGAGTAAGTGATATGCCTGAACAGACGTGACAGTGTATTTAATTATCTCTGCAACAATTTTTTACGTTAGAACGGTTTGCTTTCTTGCTTGGTGTTTTTTACTTGCCAGTAGCTAGCTATTTTGATGGTAGACAAAGCAGCGCTGGGTTAGCGCTGTGTCAGTCAGTCGCTGAGTTTCTTGTCTAAAAATAGCAAAACTATTTTTTGGCATCTAATGTTTGTTGTAATTCAGTTTTGTTGTTGCTTTTCGTGTCCAATTCGGTTTACTTTTTGACAAAACCAAAACCTTACCCACGGTTTGAAAGTTTTTGACTTTACACTGGAATTTTTAGAGTTTCGGTAGTAATGGGAAGATATCCGAGACCACTGCTGAAAGCGTGGGATGATTACAAAACGAGGAAGCCTGACAAGGCTTACAACGATAGGCCTGGTATGTTTGTTGGTAATTTATGGTAATATTCTTACATTTGACCATAACAGACTGTTTGTAAAATAATTACTGTGTCATTTGAGCGAATATTTTTTGTATTTAAAACGTATTTGTACTACCGCAATATGTAACAAATCTATGGTCTGTGTTTAGCAAACCAAGCTCGGATGAGTGGGCCTCAGATACGCGATAGAACCGTTTATCATGTGATTATTTGCAACGCATCAAAGTTATGTTATTATCACGTTGAATTTCAGATATAACGGCCTTGCCTTCATCAAGTCGCTTTGTGGTGTTCGAATTTGCTGATGGTGGAATATGTTTAGACGACTATCAGGTAAAATTTTGTCGCGCGATTTTGTTTGTTTTAGCCAAGCCGGTTATTGTTCCGTCGCTCAATGTGCCAGTTTAGATTTTGGAAATTATAACAAACAGCGCTTAAAATTATTCGCATTTTTGCTATGTAATGTAATTTTAATGCTCGGAAGTAACACGCAAAAGACCGCAGAAATTGAGTTTTAACAATAAGACGTTCTTCGTACATTTAATTAAGGCTTGCATGTAGCCTTCGGACAGGGTTATGTGATTTTTTTACTTATTGAGTAATTGGCGGTGGTTTCCTGTAATTAACCGTGAAATGTACATTGTGTGCATGTTTGTTTCAGCTATCCTCGGCTCGTGAAGCGCATAGCGTTTTGCAACAGGTGATGCTATCCCTCTGGGTTGCCGAGAATAAGCTCCAGTTTGAACACCGTGACTTGCATGCTGGAAATATTCTCGTTCTTCCAACTGATAAGAAATTTGTCGGTATGACCTTTGCAGCATTTTACATTTATAATCGCAGATTTTCCCTTCTTATTTTTGATATGTATTCCTAGGTCATTATAATATCACTCACCAAGACAAATAGGTCCTGGATCAGGTAATTTGATGCGCTATAGCCACGTAGCAGGGGCTGTGCAGAGCGTATATAAATGTGTGCCAGATTTGATCGATGTTAGTTGATTGCTGTGTACGGTTTTACTGTTTTTTGCTTTAAATTTGAAGAAACAGACGGAGAATTCATATAAAATTGTCAAATAGCGACAAAAATACCGTAGTTAGTCACGGATTATATTACGACATCGTGGCTTCATTAAATATATTTTATCTGTTGAATATTAGTTTTTCTAGCATAGTCGCAAGTCTTAAATACTTGTCCAGATAGAAGAAAATACTTCAATGCTGTATTTTACTTCAATAGTTAAAGTTGTAGTATATGTCAACATGGGATTTACTATGTTGATTAATCTATTAACTAATTTTTCAGAGTTCATCACCCCAACACGAAGATATGCCATCTTAACACAAGGCGTTGAAGTGCGCCTAATAGATTATACACTGTCACGGTTATCCGTTTTTCCTGCAAACCATTTTTGGGGAGAAACTTTGGAACACCAAACTACAGGTTCGCTTTCATAAGGCTTCCAGAACATCAAGATTATATGGGACAATGTTATCTCAGGGTCTTCCCGCTGTCCCCGGGTCATGAAATTGTGCGTAAGCATATAAAAATCTAACAGTGCGTGACCGGATACCAAAAAAGCTGGTGCCGGATAATGCCAACCGATTTGCTGTTTTAATAAATGAACTGGTTAAATATGTGATACGTCTCACCTTGCAATATTTTACAGCTTATGCTATTGATAAAAGTAGTTTTTATAACTTTACGTATATAATGCAGGATGGGTAAAAGTTAACGAAATCAACTCAAGCAAAACTTAATCCTACTTTGTTCAAATCTGTTATGTATCTAGAAAGGTTGAGTTACATTTG
Source organism: Enoplolaimus lenunculus (assembly GCA_030248215.1). Taxonomy (NCBI): domain Eukaryota; kingdom Metazoa; phylum Nematoda; class Enoplea; order Enoplida; family Thoracostomopsidae; genus Enoplolaimus; species Enoplolaimus lenunculus. The sequence goes on along the minus strand of JASANG010001940.1, from coordinate 113,739 downwards.
TAAAAAACCATAAACGCTGTAGAACTGTAACTTGTAAAGATTCTATTCACCACCTATTTTGTTAACAGTAGAAGAACACGATATCAGGGCGGGCAATCTACACTCAGGCATACATTGCTTGACTTTTCATTAACACGTAGCATAATCGAAATTTCGTATGTATCCTTTTGTCTACGACGCTACGGTCGAGCGAAACACCACATGACAGCAGTGTTTGGGATTGAACACATTCCATTTGCCTTGGAAATTGCATCTTTTAGGAGCAGTCGTATACTTCACCGATTTGTCGGCGGAAACTGAACTGTTCCAACAAAATGAAGATGAAAGGCAGCTTGCGGCTTATTGCAAGATGAGAGATTATATAAGGTACATTTATTGTTTTTTGATTATACTAAATACAAATGCATAATGTCTGGTAGAATGTTTTTGCATTTTCGGTATTGTTAGTCCGAAAGTTTTGAAAATATTTAGGGTGTAGAAATTGTTCACTCGTAGGCAGCTTTGTCGTTGAATGTTTGAATCAATGAAAATTTTCGAACACTATTCTCTCGGATAAAACATGTAAGAAGAGCTTTTGTCGCTAACGTATTTACATTGGGTTTCGTAAAATAAGACTAGAATGAGGTGCAAAATTTTTCAGCGCCGGAGACGACTGGTCCAAGTACTGCTCGGCAACCAATGTGGCCTGGATCGCGTATTTAGCGCAAACATTGGTTTACAAACTCCGATACAAACGCAAAAACCGGCTGGCTAAATTGACAGACTCTCAAGTAAGTTTCCTTCTCAGAGCACAGGCCATTGTAACATTTGATGTTTACAGATTTGCACGATATGTGAGTTTAGGCCTACGCATCACGCGCACTTCTATCTGCAACCAAATTCGTGATTTAGTCTCGCTTGTGAATTGCGTTTTACCTACAGGCACTGAAATCAACTGTGCGTCAAATGTACTGTTGATAACGAGCAATGCAATTCAATGCGTAACAAGTCCAATCAAGCCCCTTACTTTGCTTTTCAGGCCAAACTGCTAACATTTGTGAATACACAGTGTGGCAAAGCGTCTTCAATTGAAAAACTGATTAATGACTGTGAAACTGCGTTCCTGTCAACTGGAACCGAAAGATTCGAGTGAGTACGCTGACGAATTAGAGCGAAAGCATTCGTTGTTGAGTTAAAGTTAGGAAGTTTGGAAAAGTTTTATTAGTGATGGCATCGGATATTTTTTCGTATCCCGATATCCGGCAATTCTTGCCGGATAGTTATCCGGATATCCGGATACCAAAACTCGATTTTGCGTTTGTTTTTGTGTTCGAACCTTAATTTTCATTTCTTAATGGGTAAGCTACGTTTTAAATGCACGCACATTTGTAAAAATATGTCTCTCCCTTTTGAGTGCCAGCGTTGTCCCTACTCACTCTCATTATACACTGTCTGAGAAGCCAATATGTCATTGTCTAAACCTTTAGGCAATGAATATGTTCTAGGCATAAATTTTTACTGGTCTTGTCATCATTTTCAGGAACTGTCCATAGTCCCTCAGAAAGGACTCAATTTTTTGCGTTGAATGATGCGTGTGAATATGTGTGCACAACGTGTGTTTATAAATGTACGCGTGTGCCGCCGTAATGTCCTTACATCCTACAGATAACATGTATTTTTGTTCAGAGTCCCTTCCGACAGAGTCAAGACAATTAACACTCTAAGTCCAGTTTTGAAACTTTACCTTGCCTCCAGCTAGGATGAGTATTTAGATGCTGTTCTAAATGGGGTGGGTGGAACATTTATTACATCGTCGTGTACATTTTAACGTGTATGACCCATAAGCACTTGTTTTGGCTTATTACTTTAAGGGAAGTGCCTTGACCCACAAGATGATTGTTATGAGCGTAAAACACACAATTCTAAAAATAGTTGTTCATTATGCAACTGCTTTAATAGTGCTGTGTATTCGGTTTAGAAAATTGCTACTGACTAATATATTGTTTTCTTGGCCACCTGTTCTTTAGTTGATTTGGTTTGTCTCCGTCCGATTTACACCACTGCAACAGAGATTCTATCAAATGTCACCTTTCGCTCGAACTATATATACCAGAGTGGTTTTACGATTCAAGTAGAATGCACCTCATTGAAATATACTTGCGCTAATCAAAAAACATCTCCCGCACTACTTTTAGTAGTGCCCCGCTTTCAACGGCGAATCCAGAAATTTCTGACGAATGGCGGGCTGTGTAATGTTTTGAAACGCAATTTTTCACCAAAAAATAATTTTGAGGTAAATAAATTGTAAGGTAATGACTTGTCATTGTTATACAAAAAAACTTTTCGAGAGGGAAAATTGTAAGGTAGGTACCTTATTATTTTATCGCAAAAAATGTGAGGTGGAAAAATTTTAATGTAGCTGACCTTGCCATTAAAGAAATTTCCTGAAGGGGAAAAATTGTAAGGTAGGGGGACCTTACCATTTTATCGCAAAAATTCTGACGGAGTTTACGCCCACCTGCTAGTGTCTGCTTTCTCACTAGACCGCAATAAAGTAGACTAAAGTTTTAGACCACTTTTTGTGTGGGCTTAGGCTTGAGCTTTGTTTCAGGCTTGTGTTTATTACGCTGAGGAAGCTTAAACTGCTTTGGTGGTACATTCTTAAAAGTAATATTGTTCAATGTTCTAGTCTGAATAGTGAATATATCGGAACATAATGCAGATTTGGCTCCTCTTAACCTCCCTGATGTTTCAATTAAATTTTAATTTTTTAAGACTTGAATATATACATTCGCTTTTTGTGATATTATATGGACTACTTCGGAACCAAAAATGTAATAACTTCAACAGTTCGAAAATCTACGAATTTTTCATGTATTACTGTGTAACAACAGCGCGCTAAGTTGAATTGAGACATTTTTTTATGTTGGACGACTGGTTTAGCGTACCTAATTTATAGTTGATTTTTTAATCGTTTTTGTTTAAAAATAAAAAGTTAGAATATAAAAAGCTCTTATATTTTGACTCGGGGTTGAATACAAAATTTCTCTTTGTCAACTCTAGCTATTTTAGTGCTGAAACAATGTAAGTTATTCCAAAATTTTTTTACACAATACCATTTCGGATATCCAGCGGATCTCCGAATATCCGGATATATCCGGAAATCAGGATACACGTTTTATTTCGGATACATATCCGGATATACAAGTAATCGCGTATCGAGTTGTCAGACAACGAATTGTCGTGATATCAATTTGGCCTCGCTTGGATTTTAGCGTGGAATACCCGCTGTGAGCTGTGGTCCAATGATCAACACGCCAATTTTGCTTCACGATCAAACGAATTCCTAAACGATGCAGTATTTGTCAACGGCATCAATATTTGTGTGAAATTGATTTCGGGAATCGCTGCTATTTAAATATTTTACTTTTTCTAAAATTATTTAATCATGTCATACAATTGTTTAGTGTTATAATAATAAAGTTTTTCTTGTGTTGCAAACTGAAATTGTGTCTAAAAACACCGTAGATAATTTCCAAAGAGAAGGAGTTGACACATGTAAGACTCAACTGGCTAAACGCGCTTGGGTACATGTAATGTACCATATAATTTAAATTTAGACGCATTCCTATATAGTGTTTATACTTAGCGGTGGTTTTGTAAGCCACTCAATGTCTCCGTGTTCGATTCTGTTTTGGCCAAGGATTCGCTGGGTTTTGTAATTAATGATCGCCTGTTACACTGGTAACTGGGCTGGTAATAAATGTTAACACAAAACTTGAGTTTGGTGGTAAAAATGCAGAAGGCTGAAACGTATCAGACAACAATTGGTTTAAAACAAGGTACAACTGGAGGTCTACCTTCAGCTCAGGCGGAATATTGACGTCTAAAAGTCCTGCTTAGAGAGAATTTATGCCGGCGATTCTGGCAATTTCAACAGTAAATTTCCCATAGTTTTACAAAAATATTGTCGTTATTTACGTTTGGTTTCAACTTTTGGGGCCATTTTTATATAAAATCGTCAAAATTACTTATGAAATGAGCCTAAAACCAAAATTGTTTGCAACTTTTACAGATTGGCACCCTGAATAACAGTTATTTTGATCGGTGTTTTTCATTATAAATGTTTATGGTCAGTAAATGTGTATACTATGACAGTTATTTAAGCGCATGAGCAGATACAGCTTATCAGCGAAAATGGAACTTTAAACTAAACGACTGACTAAATTTTTAAGTAACGAAGACTGTTCATCAATTTTTCAGTTACATTAAATTTGAATATGCTGTCTAAAAGCACTTTTAAAGTGCTATCAAGTAATCTAAAAACCAGGTTTTGAATTTATCAAAGTTCAGCATTACAATTTACACTGCATTTTCCGTCAAATTTAAAGTTATATGCAGCTGAGTCCAATTTGAGTTAGTGCTATTCACAAGTATAAAAATCAAATTTTGAATTATCAAAATTCAGTGTTATAATTTACGCTACAATTTTCGCCTAGTTTATAATTATAAGCAGCTAAGTCCAAATTCAGTCGTTAATAACGCGAGTAGTTTTTGAGTTACGGTAAATGTGAATATGCTTTCGAAAAGCTCTTAAAGAGGGTCATCTGTTAATCTAAAAATCAGGTTTTGAATTATTAAAATTCCGTACTGCAATTTACACTGCAATTTCTGGAGTTAAAATTTATAAGCAGTTGAGTCCTACTTCGGTTCACCTCACTCGAATAATTTTCCAGTTGCAAAGTTTGAATATGCTTACTAAAATCACTTTTAGAGTGCTATCGATTAAGGCAAAAATCTGATTTTTCTATTTTTGTTACGAGAAGTGAGCGTGATATAATTGTTTTCATCCGAGTCATTTAGGAATTGTATATAAAACCAGGCTCCGGGAAGACCCCAGCAAATAACGTGTTGGGGCCGCTGCTTTTAGGCGCCGTGGCATCTATAAGATATTAGGGTGCGACCGGATGTTAATTAACCGGATGCCGGAACCGGTTATGGATATGTAATTTTTACTGGAACCAGACTCCAGATATTGTATATGTTAAAGTAGTTTATTTTTCGCTGTATTTTTATCGTGATTAATGTTTGCGTCCCTTATAAAGTTCATAATTGCTGCTAATATCCTGGAAAGGTTTAATGCGAAAATGCGTTTAACTTCTCGTTCGGTTCGCTCGTGCGGTTTCTTTTACAATTATGTTTCAGTGCTGTCACCTTAGTTGTCCCTAACTCTCAGTGACATCAGACTAATTTTGTAGGGGGCGAGCGATATATTTTGGATTGTACTCCAGGATCTAGATCATATTTTACGTTTCTGGTTTCTCCACTTTCAAAAAACCACAATCTTTACATTCGAACAAACGAACATAAAATTAAAAGTAGCAGTAATAATGAAAGCAACATAAAACGCGTAAAGTGCTCTACAAAGATGTGCTAATAGCTTTATATTTATAGTATTTATAGCTAGTTTTTGTTATAATTGGATTGCCTTAACCCTTCTCACATGATTTTTTAATTTCATATGATACTGTAAGGAAACCAGCCGGGGGAGGCGTGACTACGAAGGGCCCCGTTGGATGATTATTTTAAACCTCAGTTTTTCTTATTCTTTGAGTCTTGATCTTATTAGGGTTATAGGACCCGAAATAATATGAAACAAATAGGAGACGTAGATTTTCAACTTCGGGAGCGTACAAAACAAAAAGGTGTGGTGTAATATGGTTTTTACTCACAATAAATCGGTCATTTATTACGGTTAGATAAGTTAACTCACTGGTAAACGTACGTTTTAGCATTTCTATGTGTTTACTATCGTGTGTAATTAAAACAATCTACTCTAAAGTAAAATTAAAAAATAGAAAAGCAGAATAACTGATTTGAATTATGTGAATAGTTATATTGGTGAACTTCAATTAAAAAGAGCGCACAAAATGGAAAATCGTTTCAGTTATGTTGAAGTGTGTTGAATGAATTATTGGCAAAGAATGTTGATGTTTGTGTTTAAAGCAATTTCCAATGATTCTTCTTGACGAGTAGTGATATCACACGGAAAATATTTAGTGTGGTTTCCCACCATCGCTAAGTTTTTTGTATTTCCCCTTCCCATAACACACTTACAAACGATAAAGAAAATGATAATTCCAACTTGTTAGTTTTGAATGTTTAGGGAGTAGGTCACTTTTGTATGTTGATTCATAAAAAATTTTTGTATTACATTATGCAGCGAAGTTATATATCTATAAGCACTTACACAGGTTATTTCATTAAAGTGTTCGAATGCTATTAACATATATGAGTACCATACAATTAAAGTGTATCATAATGTTTCATTATGTAGTTTAAAAGGTATCATACGACAATCCACCAAAGTTTGGATATTCCTGCCAAAATTTTAATTTTCCCGCCAAAGTTTGAATTTTCACTCCAAAATTTAAATTTCCCTCCAAATTTTGAATTTTCCCGCGAAAATTTCAATTTCCCGCATAATATTAGTATTTATTTATTTTGATTTTTATGTATTAGCAGTATTGGGATGAAATTGTCTTAAATGCCATATCAAGGCCTACAATCTACTAAAAACTAGACTTTGGTTTAAAGTATTTCAGCACTTAAATTTACCGAATTGACGTCTATGGAAGTAAGGGTTATTATTTAATACTATATTTTTTTTTTCTTTTGGTGACTTAATTGTATATTGGAATAAAAATTTGTATTGTTTTCGTTGTTGATCTTTTAAACTTTAGCTGTAAGCTTGAATGCCTAAGCTGTTTTATTGTATGTGTTGTTTATTTAATTTAAAAAATGTGCAATTGCTAACTTGTAGGTAGGAAGTCAATTGACGATGAAAAACCAACACAAACGCAAAATAAATGATGTAGACGTAAAGTAAAATAATGTGAAATACAAAAAATCTATTTTTTAATACCTTGATTGCATTTAAACAATTTATAATGCTAATACATAAAAATCAAAAAAAAAATACTAATTTATTGAAATTTTCGCGGGAAAATTCAAAATTTGGAGGGAAATTTAAATTTTGGAGTGAAAATTCAAACTTTGGCGGGAAAATTAAAATTTTGGCAGGAATATCCAAACTTTGGTGGATTGTCGTATGATACCTTTTAAACTACATAATGAAACATTATGATACACTTTAATTGTATGGTACTCACTAATATGTCTGACACGGTCACGTGACATTCGAACACTTGTATCATGAAATAACCTGTGTAAGTGCTTTGCATAGCAATATCTTATGATATTAGACTTTCGTCTGTTCATATCATGTAATAGCAAAAATTTGTTTTGATGTGGAATCAACATGCGACAAAACGTGACCTGACTGCCCCAGTTAAAACATAATCCCGTATTAACACTTAACAGTGAGTTGGAATGCTATCAATATTTTCATTTATTGGCGTTTGTAAGTGTGTCTGATCGGGGAAGGGGAAATAATTGGCCAAAAAATATCGGCTTAGGCGAATGTGTCCGGTGTGGGGAAAACCACATTCTTAAGCATATCTTTCCCGGGGGTGTGCGGGATAATCAGCCTAGGCTGGTCGTTCAATGGGAGAGAATCTGATTGGAAAATGTTGGCCTGTTAAACCGGCACACGAATCAATTTTTTGCAGGAATCCGATTCTTTGCCAATAATTTCATTCAAACAGACAGCTTCAACATAACTGAAACGAATTTTCCATTTGTAAAGTGCGCTCTTTTTCTGACACTTGAAGTTCACCTTTTCAATAACTTATACACATCATTCACATAATTCAAATCAGTTATTCTGCGGTTTTCTATTTTTTAAATAATTTAGCTTTACGCAGTAGATTGTTTTAATTACACACGATAGTTAAATTCACAAGTAGAAATGCTAAAACGTACGTCTTGTTGAGCCACGATATGAGTTTATTTTTATAGCCTGCTATCTTAAAATACTTGCCACCGTTTTTAAACGCACATTGATATAAACATTTGTGAGCCGATTTTGATTCGTTGGAGTAAATATTTTAGACGCAATAATTTGAGCCAACCAACACCTTTTTGACGTTTTGTAAGCGCTCCCGACAGTTGAAAATACTGACGTCTCCTATTTGTAACGTTTCATAGTTTAAATTAGTAACCGGGTCCTTGATTAACCCTATCACTCATAGAGTATACCATGAGCAACTCAATACAAGTAATACATGAGCAACACAGACACTGTGAGCAGTGTTTAACAATTCTAGCATATATATGAAGTTCAAATTCCCTACAAGACGGGAGAGGCCCTTCGGTGCTCGAGCGTCGAGCTCCTATAGCTAAGTGGTCATCATAAACGCCTCCCACCCGAGAAACTGGGGATCGAATCTTACCTTGACAGTGCATCCATATGAAATTAAAAATATTCATGTGAGAAAGGGTTAAGGCAATCTTTGCCAAGGTTATAATCAAAAATGGACTAAGCTTATAAATAACGTTTGCAGTAAATCTACACAGTCAATTATTGATGTGAAAGCAATCAAGACTTTACGCACCTGATCCGGTATAAATCTACGGGATACCGGATATTTAGGGTTACGGTGCCCAGTATAAGACCACTTTTTACAACAGCGTCTTTAATATGTTGCTGCGATTGCATTTCTGGGCAAGTCGAGATGTTCAAGTTTTTATACATTTTCAGCTACTTTTAATGTTTATGTTCGTTTGTTCGAATGTAAATGATTGTGGTTTTTTGAAAGGTGGATTGAATACCAGAAACGTAAAATTTATGGATGCTGAAAGATGCCCAGTTGTTTGGAGTTACGCACTGATCCCTGAATGGTAATTTGATATCGCTGCGCCCGCCTACAAAAGTTAGTTCTGATGTCACTGGATGAGTTAGAGGATCAACTTAAGGTGACAGCACTGAAATATAATTGTAAAAGAAACCGCACGAGCGAACCGAACGAGAAGTTAAACGCATTTTCGCATTAAACCTTTCCAGGATATTAGCAGCAATTATGAACTTTATAAGGGACGCAAACATTAATCACGATAAAAATACAGCGAAAAATAAACTACTTTAACATATACAATATCTGGAGTCTGGTTCCAGTAAAAATTACATATCCATAACCGGTTCCGGCATCCGGTTAATTAACATCCGGTCGCACCCTAATATCTTATAGATGCCACGGCGCCTAAAAGCAGCGGCCCCAACACGTTATTTGCTGGGGTCTTCCCGGAGCCTGGTTTTATATACAATTCCTAAATGACTCGGATGAAAACAATTATATCACGCTCACTTCTCGTAACAAAAATAGAAAAATCAGATTTTTGCCTTAATCGATAGCACTCTAAAAGTGATTTTAGTAAGCATATTCAAACTTTGCAACTGGAAAATTATTCGAGTGAGGTGAACCGAAGTAGGACTCAACTGCTTATAAATTTTAACTCCAGAAATTGCAGTGTAAATTGCAGTACGGAATTTTAATAATTCAAAACCTGATTTTTAGATTAACAGATGACCCTCTATAAGAGTTTTTCGAAAGCATATTCACATTTACCGTAACTCAAAAACTACTCGCGTTATTAACGACTGAATTTGGACTTAGCTGCTTATAATTATACACAAGGCGAAAATTGTAGCGTAAATTATAACACTGAATTTTGATAATTCAAAATTTGATTTTTATACTTGTGAATAGCACTAACTCAAATTGGACTCAGCTGCATATAACTTTAAATTTGACGGAAAATGCAGTGTAAATTGTAATGCTGAACTTTGATAAATTCAAAACCTGGTTTTTAGATTACTTGATAGCACTTTAAAAGTGCTTTTAGACAGCATATTCAAATTTAATGTAACTGAAAAATTGATGAACAGTCTTCGTTACTTAAAAATTTAGTCAGTCGTTTAGTTTAAAGTTCCATTTTCGCTGATAAGCTGTATCTGCTCATGCGCTTAAATAACTGTCATAGTATACACATTTACTGACCATAAACATTTATAATGAAAAACACCGATCAAAATAACTGTTATTCAGGGTGCCAATCTGTAAAAAGTTGCAAACAATTTTGGTTTTAGGCTCATTTCTTAAGTAATTTTGACGATTTTATATAAAAATGGCCCCAAAAGTTGAAACCAAACGTAAATAACGACAATATTTTTGTAAAACTATGGGAAATTTACTGTTGAAATTGCCAGAATCGCCGGCATAAATTCTCTCTAAGCAGGACTTTTAGACGTCAATATTCCGCCTGAGCTGAAGGTAGACCTCCAGTTGTACCTTGTTTTAAACCAATTGTTGTCTGATACGTTTCAGCCTTCTGCATTTTTACCACCAAACTCAAGTTTTGTGTTAACATTTATTACCAACCCAGTTACCAGTGTAACAGGCGATCATTAATTACAAAACCCAGCGAATCCTTGGCCAAAACAGAATCGAACACGGAGACATTGAGTGGCTTACAAAACCACCGCTAAGTATAAACACTATATAGGAATGCGTCTAAATTTAAATTATATGGTACATTACATGTACCCAAGCGCGTTTAGCCAGTTGAGTCTTACATGTGTCAACTCCTTCTCTTTGGAAATTATCTACGGTGTTTTTAGACACAATTTCAGTTTGCAACACAAGAAAAACTTTATTATTATAACACTAAACAATTGTATGACATGATTAAATAATTTTAGAAAAAGTAAAATATTTAAATAGCAGCGATTCCCGAAATCAATTTCACACAAATATTGATGCCGTTGACAAATACTGCATCGTTTAGGAATTCGTTTGATCGTGAAGCAAAATTGGCGTGTTCATCATTGGACCACAGCTCACAGCGGGTATTCCACGCTAAAATCCAAGCGAGGCCAAATTGATATCACGACAATTCGTTGTCTGACAACTCGATAAGCGATTACTTGTATATCCGGATATGTATCCGAAATAAAACGTGTATCCTGATTTCCGGATACATCCGGATATTCGGAGATCCGCTGGATATCCGAAATGGTATTGTGTAAAAAATGTTTGGAATAACTTACATTGTTTCAGCACTAAAATAGCTAGAGTTGACAAAGAGAAATTTTGTATTCAACCCCGAGTCAAAATATAAGAGCTTTTTATATTCTAAGTTTTTATTTTTAAACAAAAACGATTAAAAAATCAACTATAAATTAGGTACGCTAAACCAGTCGTCCAACATAAAAAAATGTCTCAATTCAACTTAGCGCGCTGTTGTTACACAGTAATACATGAAAAATTCGTAGATTTTCGAACTGTTGAAGTTATTACATTTTTGGTTCCGAAGTAGTCCATATAATATCACAAAAAGCGAATGTATATATTCAAGTCTTAAAAAATTAAAATTTAATTGAAACATCAGGGAGGTTAAGAGGAGCCAAATCTGCATTATGTTCCGATATATTCACTATTCAGACTAGAACATTGAACAATATTACTTTTAACAATGTACCACCAAAGCAGTTTAAGCTTCCTCAGCGTAATAAACACAAGCCTGAAACAAAGCTCAAGCCTAAGCCCACACAAAAAGTGGTCTAAAACTTTAGTCTACTTTATTGCGGTCTAGTGAGAAAGCAGACACTAGCAGGCGGGCGTAAACTCCGTCAGAATTTTTGCGATAAAATGGTAAGGTCCCCCTACCTTACAATTTTTCCCCTTCAGGAAATTTCTTTAATGGCAAGGTCAGCTACATTAAAATTTTTCCACCTCACATTTTTTGCGATAAAATAATAAGGTACCTACCTTACAATTTTCCCTCTCGAAAAGTTTTTTTGTATAACAATGACAAGTCATTACCTTACAATTTTGTTACCTCAAAATTATTTTTTGGTGAAAAATTGCGTTTCAAAACATTACACAGCCCGCCATTCGTCAGAAATTTCTGGATTCGCCGTTGAAAGCGGGGCACTACTAAAAGTAGTGCGGGAGATGTTTTTTGATTAGCGCAAGTATATTTCAATGAGGTGCATTCTACTTGAATCGTAAAACCACTCTGATATATATAGTTCGAGCGAAAGGTGACATTTGATAGAATCTCTGTTGCAGTGGTGTAAATCGGACGGAGACAAACCAAATCAACTAAAGAACAGGTGGCCAACAAAGCAATTTATTAGTCAGTAGCAATTTTCTAAACCGAATACACAGCACTATTGAAGCAGTTGCATAATGAATAACTATTATTAGAATTGTGTGTTTTACGCTCATAACAATCAGCTTGTGGGTCAAGGCACTTCCCTTAAAGTAATAAGCCAAAACAAGTGCTTATGGGTCATACACGTTAAAATGTACACGCCGATGTAATAAATGTTCCACCCACCCCATTTGGAACAGCATCTAAATACTCATCCTAGCTGGAGGCAAGGTAAAGTTTCAAAACTGGACTTAGAGTGTTAATTGTCTTGACTCTGTCGGAAGGGACTCTGAACAAAAATACATGTTATCTGTAGGATGTAAGGACATTACGGCGGCACACGCGTACATTTATAAACACATATTGTGCACACATATTCACACGCATCATTCAACGCAAAAAATTGAGTCCTTTCTGAGGGACTATGGACAGTTCCTGAAAATGATGACAAGACCAGTAAAAATTTATGCCTAGAACATATTCATTGTCTAAAGGTTCAGACAATGACATATTGGCTTCTCAGACAGTGTATAATGAGAGTGAGTAGGGACAACGCTGGCACTCAAAAGGGAGAGACATATTTTTACAAATGTGCGTGCATTTTAACGTAGCTTACCCATTAAGAAATGAAAATTAAGGTTCGAACACAAAAACAAACGAAAATCAAGTTTCGGTATCCGGATATCCGGATAACTATCCGGCAAGAATTGCCGGATATCGGGATACGAAAAAATATCCGATGCCATCACTAATAAAACTTTTCCAAACTTCCTAACTTTAACTCAACAACGAATGCTTTCGCTCTAATTCGTCAGCGTACTCACTCGAATCTTTCGGTTCCAGTTGACAGGAACGCAGTTTCACAGTCATTAATCAGTTTTTCAATTGAAGACGCTTTGCCACACTGTGTATTCACAAATGTTAGCAGTTTGGCCTGAAAAGCAAAGTAAGGGGCTTGATTGGACTTGTTACGCATTGAATTGCATTGCTCGTTATCAACAGTACATTTGACGCACAGTTGATTTCAGTGCCTGTAGGTAAAACGCAATTCACAAGCGAGACTAAATCACGAATTGTGGTTGCAGATAGAAGTGCGCGTGATGCGTAGGCCTGCTAAACTCACATATCGTGCAAATCTGTAAACATCAAATGTTACAATGGCCTGTGCTCTGAGAAGGAAACTTACTTGAGAGTCTGTCAATTTAGCCAGCCGGTTTTTGCGTTTGTATCGGAGTTTGTAAACCAATGTTTGCGCTAAATACGCGATCCAGGCCACATTGGTTGCCGAGCAGTACTTGGACCAGTCGTCTCCGGCGCTGAAAAATTTTGCACCTCATTCTAGTCTTATTTTACGAAACCCAATGTAAATACGTTAGCGACAAAAGCTATTCTTACATGTTTTATCCGAGAGAATAGTGTTCGAAAATTTTCATTGATTCAAACATTCAACGACAAAGCTGCCTACGAGTGAACAATTTCTACACCCTAAATATTTTCAAAACTTTCGGACTAACAATACCGAAAATGCAAAAACATTCTACCAGACATTATGCATTTGTATTTAGTATAATCAAAAAACAATAAATGTACCTTATATAATCTCTCATCTTGCAATAAGCCGCAAGCTGCCTTTCATCTTCATTTTGTTGGAACAGTTCAGTTTCCGCCGACAAATCGGTGAAGTATACGACTGCTCCTAAAAGATGCAATTTCCAAGGCAAATGGAATGTGTTCAATCCCAAACACTGCTGTCATGTGGTGTTTCGCTCGACCGTAGCGTCGTAGACATAAGGATACATACGAAATTTCGATTATGCTACGTGTTAATGAAAAGTCAAGCAATGTATGCCTGAGTGTAGATTGCCCGCCCTGATATCGTGTTCTTCTACCGTTAACAAAATAGGTGGTGAATAGAATCTTTACAAGTTACAGTTCTACAGCGTTTATGGTTTTTTACAAATGTAACTCAACCTTTCTAGATACATAACAGATTTGAACAAAGTAGGATTAAGTTTTGCTTGAGTTGATTTCGTTAACTTTTACCCATCCTGCATTATATACGTAAAGTTATAAAAACTACTTTTATCAATAGCATAAGCTGTAAAATATTGCAAGGTGAGACGTATCACATATTTAACCAGTTCATTTATTAAAACAGCAAATCGGTTGGCATTATCCGGCACCAGCTTTTTTGGTATCCGGTCACGCACTGTTAGATTTTTATATGCTTACGCACAATTTCATGACCCGGGGACAGCGGGAAGACCCTGAGATAACATTGTCCCATATAATCTTGATGTTCTGGAAGCCTTATGAAAGCGAACCTGTAGTTTGGTGTTCCAAAGTTTCTCCCCAAAAATGGTTTGCAGGAAAAACGGATAACCGTGACAGTGTATAATCTATTAGGCGCACTTCAACGCCTTGTGTTAAGATGGCATATCTTCGTGTTGGGGTGATGAACTCTGAAAAATTAGTTAATAGATTAATCAACATAGTAAATCCCATGTTGACATATACTACAACTTTAACTATTGAAGTAAAATACAGCATTGAAGTATTTTCTTCTATCTGGACAAGTATTTAAGACTTGCGGCTATGCTAGAAAAACTAATATTCAACAGATAAAATATATTTAATGAAGCCACGATGTCGTAATATAATCCGTGACTAACTACGGTATTTTTGTCGCTATTTGACAATTTTATATGAATTCTCCGTCTGTTTCTTCAAATTTAAAGCAAAAAACAGTAAAACCGTACACAGCAATCAACTAACATCGATCAAATCTGGCACACATTTATATACGCTCTGCACAGCCCCTGCTACGTGGCTATAGCGCATCAAATTACCTGATCCAGGACCTATTTGTCTTGGTGAGTGATATTATAATGACCTAGGAATACATATCAAAAATAAGAAGGGAAAATCTGCGATTATAAATGTAAAATGCTGCAAAGGTCATACCGACAAATTTCTTATCAGTTGGAAGAACGAGAATATTTCCAGCATGCAAGTCACGGTGTTCAAACTGGAGCTTATTCTCGGCAACCCAGAGGGATAGCATCACCTGTTGCAAAACGCTATGCGCTTCACGAGCCGAGGATAGCTGAAACAAACATGCACACAATGTACATTTCACGGTTAATTACAGGAAACCACCGCCAATTACTCAATAAGTAAAAAAATCACATAACCCTGTCCGAAGGCTACATGCAAGCCTTAATTAAATGTACGAAGAACGTCTTATTGTTAAAACTCAATTTCTGCGGTCTTTTGCGTGTTACTTCCGAGCATTAAAATTACATTACATAGCAAAAATGCGAATAATTTTAAGCGCTGTTTGTTATAATTTCCAAAATCTAAACTGGCACATTGAGCGACGGAACAATAACCGGCTTGGCTAAAACAAACAAAATCGCGCGACAAAATTTTACCTGATAGTCGTCTAAACATATTCCACCATCAGCAAATTCGAACACCACAAAGCGACTTGATGAAGGCAAGGCCGTTATATCTGAAATTCAACGTGATAATAACATAACTTTGATGCGTTGCAAATAATCACATGATAAACGGTTCTATCGCGTATCTGAGGCCCACTCATCCGAGCTTGGTTTGCTAAACACAGACCATAGATTTGTTACATATTGCGGTAGTACAAATACGTTTTAAATACAAAAAATATTCGCTCAAATGACACAGTAATTATTTTACAAACAGTCTGTTATGGTCAAATGTAAGAATATTACCATAAATTACCAACAAACATACCAGGCCTATCGTTGTAAGCCTTGTCAGGCTTCCTCGTTTTGTAATCATCCCACGCTTTCAGCAGTGGTCTCGGATATCTTCCCATTACTACCGAAACTCTAAAAATTCCAGTGTAAAGTCAAAAACTTTCAAAGCCGTGGGTAAGGTTTTGGTTTTGTCAAAACGTAAACCGAATTGGACACGAAAAGCAACAACAAAACTGAATTACAACAAACATTAGATGCCAAAAAATAGTTTTGTTATTTTTAGACAAGAAACTCAGCGACTGACTGACACAGCGCTAACCCAGCGCTGCTTTGTCTACCATCAAAATAGCTAGCTACTGGCAAGTAAAAAACACCAAGCAAGAAAGCAAACCGTTCTAACGTAAAAAATTGTTGCAGAGATAATTAAATACACTGTCACGTCTGTTCAGGCATATCACTTACTCTTTTATTTCAGCGAAGTTTCCACAGTAATGTTTCCCATGTGAGACTACACTGCCATGAAGTTTACGCAGCGCTGACAACTCACTAAAAGCGTTACGAAAAGCTTATTGAACTGTCGCCAGCAGTGCATAATGGGGAATTGATTTTAAGTTATATTCCACAATCATTCACTAAGTATATTTTAAAACAGTAGAAATTTTAATTGTAATTTTTGTGCTGTAAACAGAGAGTTTTCTTGTATGAAAACAGAAATCCCGTTGGTTTTATAATCCTATATAAATCTCGCTTTACCAGTATAAACTAGATCGAGCATAAATTATAATTCAGGATTTCAAGATTAAGCGTACTAACGCGTTTTTTCTCTACAAACAGGACTGGTGTACCCACGTTTAGCAATGTTCGTCGATGTTATTTTTGCGATGCGGTTTTATTTTGAACACATATTCAAATACTACAAATTATGACAAGTTTGGCTTCGCTTTCAAGTCTGTTAAAATACTGAATTGCTGTGGTATGTAAATACATGCAATTTGTCTAGACCTTTACCCTTATAGCTATTTGTATTTCAGTATCGAGACGGGTATAGCAATTGCATTTTCTGTGTCGATTAAAGACTACACTTAATTGAAATATACCTCATCTACATATGGTTTTTGGCTCTGGCCTCATCATTTCGGCTGCCCCTGCAATTTATCATTATCAGCTTATTTAAAAGCACAGCAAACTATATGTATATATCTACTACGTATACAAACACCGTTTTCTTAATCTTGGACAGAACAAGCCCAACCCTATTATCCACCTGTTACACTCGTATCAGCTTAACTTCGGACTTAACTATCTCTCATAGTCTGATACAAGAAATAGCAAAACGTACAGTGTTATTAGTAGCTCAGCGACCATTTCATCCAGCCGTTTTTGTGTTTCTCCATTGATGATTTCCTGGCCCCCAAACGGAATTATCTGAAAATATACAATTTCCTTTAAGTATCAATTGATGTTTTTAGACGTTGTTTGATTAGGACATACAAACCTTATATGCGTGAAACCTCTAACAATCACTTATTTAAAAGAATTGAAAGAACGCCACACATTGTCAATGAAGCACACTGAGCTTATGTTTTTTGCTTTTATTAAATAGTTCTTTAACAGGTGTACTTGGCGTCAGGAAAACAAGCGATAGTGTCACAGCACCATATAACAAAAACAGTCATCTACAACACAGCGGTTTATTTAGGACCTTAAATGACTCACTGAAAAGTACTTGAAGACTATTTCGGCACTTTGAAAAATAGTAGAGCTAGTTCCTCTTTCACAAGACTGTATGCTAGATTAACTTTATCCGCTGCGTAAATTAGTTAAATTGCCTAGAGCACTGATCATTATTTGATCGCAAACCTTGAAGACAGAGTCTTGCCCATCTTGCGTGTGTGCTTTAAACACTTCACCAGAAATGCCCTCGCCAATTTTGCGAACAGTGTTAGAAAGAAGCCTGAAACAAGCAGTAAAGTTTCATACAAAAATTTTTACAATAGCAAGCTGAATAAGACCAGTACCTGCGAAAAAATGGCCACGTAACAACACTCGGCGATTAATTTCAGAAAAAAACAACCCGTCCAACTATTCTATTTTCAAAAACTGCAATGTTAGTACTACAAAATTGCGCAAGCAGGTATGCAGTTCTCCTCTCGGCGTTATCTTTTTACAATACATATTCCCGTTCATGTCCTGATGAAGATCATTAAAAACAGATGTAAAGTTTTAGCAGTAAACGTTGGCGCTTACGATGCATTTAAGTATTGAGTAAAGTTGAGTGGGCGCTCTTGTCTGCACAGTTTGAGCAGTTGTTGCTCATCAATGCGATTTGCAGCCTAAATAACAAAGGAATAGAAAGCCTAGTGTTTGTTTGTTAATCAGTGTATTTACCATATGCTACCGGCAAGCATACTATATACTTTGCATTGCATATATTGCATATGCACCAGGACCAAGCTAGTCTCATATGCTAAGATGCCTCAATTTTCAACAAGATCATCCCTTGACTATCCACCTGTTTCGACCGCGAAAATTTGCGCTCACTTCCTAGCCCCGTGCCAGTCAAGGTACGAACCAGGATTTCAAACTTTTTTAGCTAAGCAGCTGGAAAAGCGGGTTACAGGTGGTCTTGACTCAGCGATCTGCGGCGTTAGGATTCTGAGGTAAGCGCTATACCATGATGCCGCGTAGCCCTTCTACTATATGAGTCGACCGTACGCTGCTGGCAAGCATACTATATAACGTGCATTGCATTCACTGCATATGCTCCAGGACAGCATGTCTCACATGGTTACAAGGGGGCTTGTTTTTTAAAAATTTAAAATGAATTTTTTCCATTTTTCCAGAAAAAAATTGAAAAAATGGAAAAAATCATTCTTTATTTGAGTGGTCGGTTATACCACAATTAGCCGGTATTTGTCCAAAAATGCTTGCATTTTAAAACTTTTTCCATATTTGAACTTCCGTTGACATCCATGATCAATCCATGCCCAAATCTGAATTTTTGAAAAATTCTAGGCCAGAGTTAAACCTCTTGTTACCCAAAATTCTTTCGAAAAGTTGGACAAATTATATATCATTTGACGCCGTTTACAGAGATGAGTCGAGTGATGTTCAACTTTCTGTAATCAGAAGCCTGCTTAACGAGTTGTTGTCAAATAACTGATTTGACGCGCTGCCAACGATCATGGTTCGACGCTAAAGTTAGTTATTTGACAATAACTCTCTAGCAACTCGTCTGATTGGTAAACATTTAACAATATTCGTCTTAGCTCCGCAACCTGCGTGTGTGAAATGGTATATAACTTGTCACATTTTTCGACAAAAAATTTAGATTTTAATTGAGGAATTTGGGTCCTTAACCCTTTCTCACATGAATATTTTCTATTTCCCCTGAGACCTACTTTTATGCTAGGATTCGAACTCCAGTGACTGGAGTGGGAGGCGTATATCATCACCACTCAGCTATAGGAGATTGACGCTCGAGCCCCAGGGGCTCTCAAGTCTTGTGGTGATTTAGTACTATATATACGTGCTCCAATTGTTAAACACGGCGCGATACATACTATTTAACGTATATACACTGCGCTGAGTTGCCTACAGGTAACTCAATGTGAGAAGGGGTTAAAATTCGATTTTTTATAAATTTACGTTTGGGCGTCGAATAACCGGGAGTGGTCAGCAGAACATCAGAAACTCATCAGTGGAGCGAGCTAAACAAGTCACACGTTTTTTTGTAAGTATATATCAAATCCCAAGACACTTTTGGGTTTTTTGACATCAAAGCATCTTTAAATGCTGCAACCTCGCGAGCAAAACGAGGTTGAAGCTCGGCGTATCCTTGTGTTAAATAATACGGTAAAGGCAAGGTTTCACTTTTGAGCACCCTAACTTTGGCCACACTGCCGACGAAATCTGGTGAGCGTGTCGAACGAGATACATATGCAATTTTACATTAAATCTCATGGCAAAGCTTCAATTCAGAAATCCATTTATAAATTCATATGCTGCAATTTTCGCTCTCTTCGGACATATAATGGGTCCCAGTGGACATATACACACGGTCACTGTTAATGTGTTACATGTAAAATAATTACATGTCATCTAAGAACGTTATTTTATATCATATTTAGTTGCAAATTATATTTAAGAATCATTTCATTTTTTCCATTTTTTCCATGTTTTTTCACCCCCTAGGAAAACAATGAAAAAATGAAAAAAAAACATTTTTAAGGTAATTTCTTTCCGGCCAACAACCCTGATAAAATATATAAAGCAGTTCGTAAATTTACATAACGTAACCATTCTTCTCCAACAAGTTCATTTGCAACATCGGAAACCTCATCTGCCGGTCGTGATAAGCTAAAACAAAAACATTTCAATAGTGCTGCAGTTGTACTTTTGCAATATATACGCCATTTCCCGGTCGAGTCAAAAGTTGACTTAGAGCAGGGCCCGATGGTACGGAACAGGCAAGAACGCGTCTTCAAAAGCTGAAATGCGAATCAGTGTCATGCTAAGCGTCCCAAATACCCCCAACGACGCTCATCAGAAGAAACTCCTCCCGAAATTTTAAACAATTTGGATTTTTAACGTAGTGCCTCTCCAAATTTTTGTCTGGATTCTTGCTGGCGTCGCTCACGACGTTTTTCCAACTGCTTCTAATGAAGCGAACTGTTCTACCCTATCCACGTCACATTATGCATTATGTTTGAGCCAGGGTGCAACCGGAGGTGAAAAATGCCGGAGACGGAGCCGGAGGTCAACGAAACATGCCGGAGCCGGAGGTGAGGCGAAATTAGGTAGTAAAAATGATGGTTAATTTGTAAATTTTAGGCAATATCTGCAATATATATTGTTAAAGTTGTTTGGTTTTACGCTATTAATGGCAAAATTTCGGAAATTCTTTCCTAAAATTTGTGACAAATAGTAAAAAAGATACGCGCTTTTGAAAATTTATGCAAAATTTAAATACCGAAAGTGCCGGAACCTCCGGAAAAAACTTTACCGGAGCCGGAGGCCTATTTTTTGCCGGAGCCGAAGCCGGAGGCAGACCTCCGGTTGTACAATAGTTTGAGCATATTTTATGTGCACGTATAATGAGCATGCTCAGGGCCTAAACTCCCCCAAATATTTCCCCCTCTTGTAAATTTATACATCCGAGACAGCCACAGTGCCGCTTCCTTCGAAATTCGTGGTTGCGCCACTAGCCATAAAAAGAACTCGGTGCTAATGACTTTGGGAAACCTCACATTGATTTTCGGCTTCCACATATGAAATGGTTAAATAACGAGACACATAATTACTTACGGTGTTAATGCGGCAGATACTGGTCTCTCTTGGGCGGTCTCTGGTGACAAGAACCATCTTCGCAGGCCAACAGAACGTCTTAGCTTTCCCATTTTAATCGAGTAACTATTGACGGATTTTACAGTAGAACTTGTCTAAAAATCCAAATAGTGTGTGATGGACAAAAGAACCAAAAACAAAATATGTAAAAAATTTCAATTACTATTTTGGGCTGAAGCTGGTTTGTTTTAGTTAAAAAGAATACTAAAAGTTTAATACCTATTCAGTGAAAAAAGAGTCGATGGTAATACGCCATTTGCCAACCGACTGGAGGAAAACCACTTACGGTTGACAATTGAATAGGCAACTCTTATCATATGTGTCGTATCAATCAGAATACGCACATTTACCTAAAAATGCCGCAAAAATTAACCGCAAGCAACAACAAAGTGCCTATTTCAACTATAATTTTGCTGAGCTGGTAAATTTAGGGTTGCGTCACCCGTCCGACGCGTCCGTCACCGTTCGCACTATACGTTACGCGTATGTGAGTTATTTGCCCAGGGAATAAGTTTCACCTAACCGTGAAATAAATAACTCAGTAAAACCTTTACCGGACCGATGTACGACAATATTCGGGAAAACCAAGTCAATAGGTTTTAAAAACATTTCCCTGAACAAAATCACGAAAGTAAACCAAAATTTTCAGCCAGACCAAACCACGGAAAATCTTTACCTAACTGAACGAACCACAGAGAATGTTTTAATACCTGAACCGAACAACGAAAAGTCTGGAAAACTATGGAGACTTGGAAACAATTTCACAGAATAGAACCAGAAAAGATTACGCTAGACTGAATCGCACATAAAGATTTACCGAGCAGATCAATAAAGTGATTTCGAAAAAGTCTTACCGATCCAATCACCGAAACTCACTTAGAAAAATCCGAAGCGAAATTTAGGAAATGCTCCAGATTAATACTGTTTTTGTTTTCACGGAACTAACAATTAAAATTTTCGTAATCGTGACCGTTTGTATGTTAGACCTGAGACAAAAGGAATTGCGTGACACACGAGATTGCGGAGAAATTCGACGAACAATGAATTTTCCGTTAAGTTTTCGGCAAGTTCAAAATCAAATTAATACAAATGCATGACAGACGAAACCTTTGAAATTATTCGATGCTACAAATTCTCAAAGCAACCTAAACATTTCTAAATTACAATTTTCAACCGATGTATAGATCAGGGTTGTAAAAGCATAGCAACAGTCTTATAGTGCGATTTATAAACGTACTCAGCGACACTTCTGTGCTAATATGCGAGTATCCCTTCCCAACTAGTAAGTATGAAAGTTTCGGGAGACATTTTTAAGTGATTCCAAAAACTTACTGAACTTTTACAGCTGAATGCGCTCAAATGCTAAGTTTCTAAACGCTGTATAAATAATTTTCATACAGGATTACCGTGCACCGAATATCGAGATCAGATCGCTAAAAGTTAATAGTGCAATAATGTTAGTGCAATAATGTAAAAAGTGCTACCTTAGGTTGCAGGTTTTTTCCTTCAGCGGTAGCATGCTTGACTCGAGTGCGAGTGCATGAGGACAAAGGTTCGATTCCCAGCGTGGTCCTTAACTTTGGGCAAAACTTCAAACAGGGGTCATGCAGACTAAATTGGTACATTACCCGCGGGTAAACACCGGTCGGGTAAAAAATTCAGCTGCTGGAATACTCGCGGGTAAAGATTCGTACGACGCGGGTAAAAAATAAAATTTTCACCCGCACCAAACTTAAATTTTAAACTGAAACATTTCTTTTTGCGCGGGTATACCAGCGGGTAAAAAATTCATATTCGCGTGGGTAAAGCGCGGGTCGGGTAAATAAATCCTTACACACTTCCCACACAGGTGCAGACCGTATAATTCTTAACACGGAGCGTAGTTTTGCGCATCGACCAGGAACCGGCCGGCCGGCCGGCCAAATGTATTTACGGCCGGCCAGTAATTGCTTATCACAGAAGACTACAAACACTGTGACATCATATGGTGCCTACATGCAAAATAATATTTCTGATATTCAAGTAAAAATTCTTAAATTTGAGAAATATTATTTGCAAGGTGCACTTGAAAAATATTTCTGTTATAAAACTTGAAAAACTTTCAAAAAAGTTTTGAAATAAAATCCGAAATGAACGTTTTCTTGTTATTATTAAAAAAATTGTTTTGAATTTCAGAAAAACTTTTTAGTTTGACACTGAAAATACTTTTCTGAATCAATTCAGAAATGCTTTAATAAGTATTGAGTGACAGTTTCCGAATGGGTAAACGAGTCATTACATTCAAAGATAAATAATGTCACAATACAAAATATATAATTTATTAGCTAAGAAGCTTATTGTGATTAAAAGTAACAGGTAAGTAGTACATTTAAAGTTATTGTGCAACTGGAATTCTATTTGGCCCATGTATAGAACAGGGCCGAATCGTTTTTCGGCGGGGCTGTAATAGAGTCAGCTTAAGCTTTAGAAAAACTTTTTTGCTTAGGCTTAGGTTTGGCTCAGGCTTAGGCTTAGGACTAGGCTCATCCTTACGCTTAGCCTTAGGTTTAGGCTTAGGCTTAGGAATATGCTTACACTACTGTTACGGCCCTTTTTTATACATTGGCCTTCTATTTTATATGGAAACCACAACGTTTTTCACCCCGGTTCCCGTATTAAATCCGGTATTAATTCTCGGTGCTCATAATTTTTACTTTCGAAAATATAGTTGAACTTCTTTGACGGATTTATTGTGTGAAAAGTAAAATGACAACAAACGTATTATATAGACATAATCTAAACATGTAGACCTTCATACAAAATAAATTGTCTTATTAAAAAATAGTCTGAAATTTAATGTCTTAATACGGACTCCTAACATACAATATGTCTGGAATTTCTGACTTTTGTTTCTTAAATTATTAGAGAAAATGGGTCAGAAAATTTTTCATACTTAAAAGTCTGAAATTTAAGACTTTGTTTCATGATGAAATAAAGACAAAGATTTTTGAAATATGCGATAAATATGTTTGAAACACAAGACAAAAATTTGTGAATGAAACGACTCCAAAATTGGGTACTAAAAGCTCAACCAAATACCCTAAATTTACAACCTAAGATACGTCCAAAACGTAAACTAAGGTTGAGTGGAGCCTGAACTCAACCCCAAATATGATTGAAATTCGATTATTTATATACACGTTCAAGAAACTCTTATACAGTAATTTTTAGAATATAAGACATATATGCTCTGCATTTAAGACCCGAATTTCTGAACTGTTTAATGTATTGTGTTATATTCATATCCGACTGGACGCAGCTCAGCAGTGAACGTTTTCTTTTACATCACAAAATTTTCTCGCGAAATATCACAAATTGAGATTGTTATAAAAATGGATAAACGGCACGTGTTGGAAAGGGGATCAAAACCTCAACATTATCAATGGAAAGGAATGTGCCTCGTCCTCACGACCCACCACATTGTTTTAGCAGCAGGGTGCAACCGGAATTATAAAATACCGGGTCAGTGTTACTCTGAGGGGCGTCCCGTTTTTCCGCGGGACAGCAACAGGCCAGCACTCCTGCCCATACATTTGTGCTGGGACGGAGGGACAGCTTCGAGAATATGTTTTTGCAGAGTCGGGCAGAACATCTAAGACATCTTCGAGCGTGTGTTCATGTTGGGTTGGCCGGGACAGCCTCGAGCCTATTTTTAATGGGTCGGCCGAGTCAGCTTTGAGCGAGTGTTTTCGTTAAGTCTGCCGGGACAGCTTCGAGCGTGTGTTTTGTTAGGTCGGCCGGGTCAGTCGGGACAGCTTCAGCCTATGCTTTTGCTGGGTCGGGCGGGACAGCCGGGACAGCTTCGAGCCTTTGTTTTTGCTGGGTCGGGTGGGGGACAACCGGGACAGCTTCGATCGTGTGTTTTCATTGGGTCGGTCGGGACAGCTTCGAACCTATGTTTTTGATGGATCGGGCGGAACAGCCGGGACAGCTTCGAGCGTGTGTTTTCGTTGGGTCGGTCGGGACAGCGGGGACAGATTCGAACGTGTGTTTTCGTTGGGTCGGTCGGGACAGCTTCGAGCCGATCCTTTTGCTGGGTTGGTCGGGACAGCCGAGCCAGCTTCGAGCCTATGTTTTTGCTGGGTCGGGCGGGACAGCTTCGAGCGTGTTTTCGTTGGGTCGGTCGGGACAGCCGAGACAGCTTCGAGCCTGCCGGAAAAGCTTCGAGCGTGTGTTTTCGTTGTGTCGGTCGGGACAGCTTCGAGCCGATCCTTTTGCTGGGTTGGTCGGGACAGCCGGGGAAGCTTTATACCTATGCTTTTGTTGGGTTGGTCGGGACAGCCGAGCCAGCTTCGAGCCTATGTTTTTGCTGCGTCGGGTGGGACAGCCGGGGGATCTTCGACTGCATTGTAATTTTTTCAGGCTGAGTAAATTTGTCATTCCTGGTCGAAATACACTATTTGTGGTTTTACAATTTTTAAGGCTTAGCTGTTTGAAAATGTATATGAAACACAATTACAGTATTTAATACAATTTCAACGTAAAACGTAAATTTCCTAGTGTGTGAAGGGGTTTGGAAGGGCACAACCCTTTTGAGAACACAATAAAAGACAACTTCTCGAGACAAAACCTTCCAACCTCTACATAAATAACTTTTTAAATCACGTTCTCAGGGGGCTGCTGCCACCCTCAACCCCCCCCCGCACTAAGCGGTTCTCACACTGTAAGCTACAAAGACAAAGTCAAAAAATTTGGTTCAAACAAGGAACTGCTTTGCGTAGGGGTTTGGGGGTGGACAGCCGCATGAAAACGCAATAAAAGAATATGTTTTTGGGTCAGTGTTCTATACATGGGCCCGATCCATGCTGTCTCGGCTGTCCCAACCGACCCAGCAAAGATATAGGTTTGGAGCTGTCCTAGATGTCCCGATCTACCCAGCAAAAGTACAGGCACAAAAAACACTTGATATGCAGAAATTTATTTTTAAAGCTATTTAATTGAAAAATATGTGTAACTAAACACAACATTGAGAATGCCAAAATCCTTAAACAAATGCAGTAAATAATCTAAGTATATATGCTGAATTTGGAGTATGACACAAATTGAAAATTTTGGCAATACACGTCAGACAATTTTAGAGAAATATGTTCCAGTATATGCCAATTTTGCTTAAATTTTCAAATGAGAAAAATTTTCAATACCGAAAATACCGGAAAATTTCTTCGAAAAAATTCCGATATTATAGGAAGCGGCAAGTGAAAATACCGTATTTCCCTAGCGGAATTCTGGTTGTACCCTGGTTAGCAAGAGTTGAACAAAACTTCGCAAGCGACGTGAACGATACACCACACGCTTAGTGTATCAATTTCAATACAAAATCTTAGTTTGGAATAGTTTTCTGCGCTAAAACATGTTAAAACCATCTGGGTACCCAGCTACAACAGTATTCGCGAGCAGAGCGAGCTAAACCTAGTCCGACGGGTTTTTGTAAGTGGGATTAAATCCCCAAGGCAATTTTTGATGTCCCTCTGACATCGAGCGTCTTAATTGGTGAAACTCGCTGGTATTATGCTCAAAAATTAGATTTATATAAATCACGTACACATCTTGCAATTTTTCAATACATCTATACTGAGATAGTTCGAAATGATATAAACAAATTACGAAATACATCCTAGAGTTTAAATTTTCAATGCATCCGTTTTTTCTTTAAAATTTTACAAAGCCAGATGAATATTTGCATACATACATCAATTGTGTTGGCAGAGAAACATCTTTGATTCCTTTTACTCCAATATACGTTTTCCGTTGTATTACTGATCAACGAAAACGGGTATTGAAATATATACAAAAGTTTGGCAATGATTTATTACTTACACCGCCAACACAATTGAGGCGTGCAAATATCCACAGGGTTTTCTAAAATTTTAAAGAAAAAATGGCGAATGCACCGAAAATTTTCAAGATTTTGGATGAATTTAGTAATTATTATTCCATTTCAACAATTGTGACATATCTGAAATGAAAAAATGCGGATATACCTACACATTGATTTATATCTACTTTTCAGAGTACATTTCACTGCTGAAATGGTGACCATATTCCCTGATGCGGGGTTCACGTTATAACCGGGGCAGCTTAGGACACGTTTTATCCCTATTAGACTATTGGGTCACATTTTGTTTGCTTGTAGACCCCATATCGTATTCAAACATTCGTATTTGTCTGCTAATATCATGTGTAGGTCAACTTTTGTCCTTCAATATCGTATGATATTCGAGGTATTCGTTGAAATTTTGGAATATCATATGATATTCGCATTAATGTCCGACAGTGTCACGTGACATACAGTCCCTTGTACACATTGATCATTTGAGACTGGTGGTTTGCAAGCTAATGTCATGTGACATTCGAGTTTTGTTTGTTGACCCGATATGAGCCCGAATTTTAACGTTGACGTCGAAGCAACATAGGACAAACCGTGTCCCGTCTGCCCCGGTTATAACGTGAACCCCACATGAGCCTATGGCATAAGTTTCCTGTAGCCCGTGGAACCTTGAAACACGGAGTTTCAACCCAAATTTTTTGTTACACTGCAGGTTATTGTAGAAATTAGCAAATTAAGCATTTTATTCTTAGTTTCCTAACTTACATCGTCTTCGGCTGCCGTATTACCTCCGGTTGCACCCTGCAGTTTTGTAATTATTAGGAATATGACAATCGGCATCAGCCGACACTTTTCGTGAGTTACAAACCTCAACACTGCAAAAAATGCCGCTTCTTTGCCGATACTTTTTTATACTTCGCACTGAGTTGAAATGCTGTCAGTTTTATTTGTTGGCATATATCAGTGTGTCTGATTAGAGACACTGTTTAATGTTTTTGTTTGAAAAAATGATTTAAAAGAACCGTTCTCATAAACTCATAACCGTTTATGGTGGTTAAGGTTTAGTTTTCGCATTTATACTAAAGTAATTCTGTACCCTATCAGCAGGGTGCAACCGGAATTCCGGTCCCGGTTCCGGCATTTTTTCACCTTCCGGTTTCGGTTCCGGTAAATTTTTACCGGATTTAAAAATTCCGGTGTTATAATTTGGCCGTTTAAGAATCTCTTTTGAAAGCCACTTGTACTCAGAATATAAGCCGTTGATGGTGGATTTCACTTCAGTCGACGACGAAAATCTAAAATACAACAAATAAAATAAATACCTGTGTTCGACTAAGGTTGTTTCACAAATAATAGAGCAAAAAATACGATTAAAATGAAATTTTTGGTGAAATGCATTTTTCATTTTCCGGTTCCGGTAAAATTTTCAAATTCCGGTTCCGGTTCCGGTAAATTGTAATTCCGGTTGCACCCTGCCTATCAGTTTATTTTAGCATCGTATATTAATATTGGAATCGATAAGGGAAAAAATTTTGGCACCGGCACATCACTACGAATTAATATCATTTTCTATTGTGTCAACAATATACCAGCCTGTTCATGAAAATTACAACTTTTGTTCCTTGCAATCCTAACAAATATTTGCATAACAGAGTTTGTTTTACTGTACATATTTATATAATATACACGCAAACGCGCACCGTTATCCGAACATACCTACCTATACTTTAAGTACCTGCAATATCGAAAAACAGAATTATAAGATTGCAGTCAACCCATGAGTTTCATACCGTGTGACATAGTGTCCTGAAAAATTTATGCTACGTTGACCGTATTTCAACCCTCTCATAAAAACTATTATACAATGTTCTAACATGATTTAAGTTATCTACATCATGCCGTGTTTCAGAAAATAATTATAGTTAATAGATAATGGAATGCCCGCATATATGTATAAAAGCCAAGTACTAGGTTAATACTAGGGATGTGCCGATTAATCGGCATCGATAATAATCGGCATTTTTCGTGAGTATCGGCATCGGGCTGCAAAAAAATTGCCGATTCTTTGCCGATACTTTTTGCACATATAACAGTCAGTTGTAATGTCATCAGTGTCATTTCTGTGCACATTTTAGCGTGTGTGGTCAGGAAAAGTGTTACCTCTTTTGCGTTTGTGTTTGAACAAATTAACTGAAATGAACCGTTTGTAATGTAGTGTCCTATCTGTTTATTAAGCTTGGTTTACTACAGTTAGAATCGGCATCGGTTCGGCAAAATTTCAAAATAAAGATCGGCATCGGCAAAAATTTTGGTATCGACACATCCCTAGTTAATACCCACAAACACTGTAAACTTCAATCAATAATATTCAATACCACATTAATCTTAATACAACATTTCTAACGAAATATAAACTACTTGTGATCTTTCAGTAGAACCGTTTTCATTCTGGATATAAAACTGTGCTTATTAAAATACGTAATGGGCTGCGACAAAATCATTTAACTATGTTGCTTCTTAATATTGTCAATGTTTATACTCGATGTGCATTCATGCTGTAAAGTTGTCTAAAATACGTATCAATGGTGTAAAAGAATTTTACTGATTCAGATTTCAATTAGCTTGCACACGACTTTTGGTTTATGTAGAATTCATTTGTGCACACAGCTACTAAAGTCTAATTGCAAAATTATCCAACTAACGAGAAACTTAAAATAAAATTATCGATAGTTAAGGATCACGGTGATAGTAGTTAATACCAGGGTGTAACCGGATAACCGTTCCCGATAAAAATCGGTATGCTGCAATTGTTTAATACAAAATAAAAAATTATGAAATTCATTGTAATCTTAAGAATTTCGGTGCATCGGCGATTTTTACTTTAAAATTTTGCAAAACCTGGTGAATATCTGCACGCCTCAATTATGTTGGCAGAAAAATAAAAACTTTTCCACTTCAATATTCGGTTTCCGTTTCCGTTGTTTTTACTATCCGTTTACACCTGGCGAAAACAGATCAGGAAATACATTAAACAATAGCATAAAAACACGATAATTAGCGGTTTATACTACTGTTGCCAAATTCGTTTTTCTACAGAGTTCTCCCCTGAAAAACAACGAAACAGAAAGATGATGATAACGCAATCACGATAATAGCATTTAGCCAATCATACGACGAATCTATTCAGCTGTACGGATTTTCAGCTCAGTGAATGTTAGAAAAACGATTCGCTCTGAAAAGTTGCATTAAACCCTTTGAGATTAGAAGCCGGATCCTCAAGTTTGTGTAGCACCTACTGGAAGTCGGCAACAGGTTCTGATATAATCAAACCGCCAAACCTTGCGGATTTCACATTCTACATGGCAGCAGGATAAAATGAGTTCGATATATGTGTAAAGTTTGAAACACTTCCCTAAGGTGTCCATCTCTGCTGAAAATAGTGGTACAAATTGTTTTCACCCGACCAACGCTTTACCGGCGCATGTAAGAATTATTTACTAGCGGTTATACTCGCGCAAAAAAGATCTACCCAGGACCCACCTTTTACCCGCCCCGAAGTTAAACCAGTATTATTACGTAAGATCGCAGGTGATTTTGCACTTTAATGAAGTTTTGTGTTATAGCTTCAATGAA
The DNA here is from genome assembly GCA_030248215.1 of Enoplolaimus lenunculus. Lineage (NCBI taxonomy): Eukaryota > Metazoa > Nematoda > Enoplea > Enoplida > Thoracostomopsidae > Enoplolaimus > Enoplolaimus lenunculus. The sequence continues at coordinate 83,061 of JASANG010001940.1, read as the reverse complement.
TTTTATACAATATATACATGAAAGTTTACTAGAAAAACAAAATTTCAAACCCAACTGAATAAAGCTTCGGATATCAACTGATCAGAAATAAAACAGACAATAGCTTATGTTTTGCACTTTGAAACTTAAAGGTATGACGTCGGTAACAACTGTGGATTTTTTACCCGTGTAATACAAAATCCGCGGGAAAACCCGCGCCTGAAATTCTTTACTCGACCTGCATTTACACCGCAGGTAAAGTCCCACTCTATAGCTTGTAAAGAATGGATAATTTAAGACGATTGTTCGTTTTAGGTAATATTGGTCCATCTTATTTATAGCGGTTTGCACATTGAAAGACTAAAAGACCGGTGAATTTAGAGACTAGTAGGCGTAGACTTAGGCTTATGATAAGGTATGTAATATTTAGGCTAACGTTTAGGCTAACACTTTAGGTCTGGGTTTAGGCTTTGGCTAAGGGAGTAGACCCTTATAAACTCACATGGGCCTTAATATCTGTGAATCGTTGGAGTGTTTTCATATTTGTTACATCAATTTTCAATTGACGTCAAACGCTGTTCGCAAAAACCTGATATTATGTACCGAAACAAATTTCTATAAAACTTCCACATAGCAAATTGCCTTATACATATGTAGGTTGCATGTTTAACAACTATTAATAGTTCATTCACGCTATATGTACTGTGTAAGCTGCTGTAAAAATTGCACCCACATGCGAGTCCCTATTTCCTAATTGCAGTGTTTACAAATTATATATCTAAAAGTCATCCACACTCTGCGTACACCCACCTGACAACAGATAGGCCCTCTGAACGGCGTACATTTTGACACATTATCGCACGTACAGACGTCACTTCGTCAATACGTTATACCAAGAGTGGATGATGCATAAACAATAGTATGCAACTGGGTACATTCTGCGTAGAAAAGAATGTACACGGCACGCGTTGCGTTTTTGCACTACCCCCTTTAATTAGAGGGGGTAAAACCTGTGCGAATCATGACACTTTACGTATCCTCAAACAAATATGATCCGCTTATAGTTTAATTTAGGATTTTGCATGTGACAACGACCCCCCTCTAAACAAGGGGGTCGGACAAAAACGCAACGCCCGGCCGTACATTTTGTACCATGCAAAACCGCTAGAGTTGCACACTCTTGTATTATGCACCCTTGGTATTACAAAGGACAGCTGTGTTGTACAGAGTCTGTCAGAAGGGAATCCACTTATTGCATTATACAAAGTTTGTCCGAGGGACTCTGTTAAGCGACTATACAGAGTCTGTCCAAAGGAACTCTTATTGTCAGACACTGTGTCGAAACGGTGTCAAAACTGTCCCTACTCCTTCCGAAGGGACTACCGTCATAACAGACTAACTATGTGCTATTTTGTGTTTTTTCACATTTATTTATAATTAAATTATAATTTAATTCATTACTTACTTTGATCAAAAAACCAACAGCTGTTATCATCCCAAAATCTGGCATGAAAACATCGCCAACAGCACCGCACTTTCAGAACAGCATAATATATTCACTCCACGAACACTGGTTAATCGAAGGCACCCTTGACTTCGTGGACACTGCCTTGGTTCTGTATGGAACCTAATTGGTAGATCTCCGACACCACCGCCAACTGTGAGCCACCAGTGTATTTAGGACCTCTACAACAGAAATGTACTTGCCGTGTCTTGAAATGTACTTGCCATGTCTTATGTGTAGTGCACTCATACCCTTAGCAAAAAAGTCTCCTAGCCTGTAAACAATATCGTACGTAGTGCACCTGAAAGTATCTCTGGCAATCTGAATCACTTATAGTACCGCGCTCATGCTAAAGTCATGTCAGTACCGCGCTCATGCTAAAGTCATGTCATTCGAGAATTTTGGGGTTGCAATTTCAAGTTGAAATTATAATAAATTTAATATAAAATGAAAAATATTCTTCGGAGAATAATTAATAAAACACCATAATATCTATACACATGTGCAAACATTCGCAAACATGTTATATTCGATTCAACCGATAATAGATTCATTGTGTTTTTTGCTGGGAATGAAATAAATTTATAACTCGCGGAAAACACAGTTTCCTATTTGTTCGATACATCCGTGTATAAAACACTACAAAACCGTATTATATATCCGTGCGTGGTTTACAGTAAATATTCTCAGCGGTAGGTAGTATCTAGGGTACGACCGGATATTTGGTTCCGGTGTAATATCCGGCAAAAACGGATATCCGTATCCGGTATAAATCAACCGGATACCGGATATTTATGATTGTGGTGCCGAATATCATGAAACTGCTTTTTACAGGTGATCGTCGATAATATCTTGCTGCGATTACATTTCTGTGCAAGCCAAGAAGTTCAAGTTTTGATACGTTTTCAGCTGCTTTTAACTCATGCAAGCGAGCGAGAGTTAACGCTTTTTTGCACTGAATAATTTCAGTTCATCCGCAGCAATTACCAACTTTATAACAGACGTAACATTTGAGCACGCTAAAAATACAGCGAAAAAATAAATTATTTTAACATATACAATATCCGGTATCCGGTTCCGGTAAATCATTATCCGGTCGCACCCTGGTACCACCTACCATCAATTAGTATATACGTAAAAGATGCTCAAATAAATGAGCTACAGAAGTAAAGCTAGTTATGTAAACTTGTTATCTCTTTTGCGTTTGTGTTTGAGAAAATATTTGAAATGAACCGTTCTTATAATATTATAATCGCTCATGATGGTTAGGATTTAAGTCTTCAATAATGATGTAAATGTAGTAACCTATCTGTTTATTAAGCATGGTGTACTAAAATTAGAATTGGCACCGGTTTGGCATCGGCAAAGTTTCAAAATAAGAATCGGCGACATTCCTATCAAATTACTGCCTTCCTTTAAAAAGTTTGAATTATGTTCATTTTTTGCGTTACCGATAAAAAATTCCGGGCCCAGTTTAGGTCGAAATGAAATTTGGACCCGGGCTTGAATTTTCCGGACAATTCTTTTAAAATGTTGCAACTTTAAAATTCCCATTCGTAAATGTTTTCGTATTCAATTACAGATGTACATGCCGATGCCGAATGTAAACACTTCACCTTAACCACCACAAGCGATTATAATTTTATGAGAACGGTTCATTTAAATTATGTTTTTTCAAACACAACCGCAAGAGAGATAACAGTTTCCCTAATCACACGGACTGATATACGCTAATAAGTGAAATTGATAGCATTCACACTGACAGTTGTTAATGTGCAAAAAGCATCGGCAAACAATCGGCAATTTTTTTGCAGTGCCGATGCCGATACTCACGAAAAGTGCGGATTATTACCGAAGCCGATTAATCGGAACATCCCTAGTTTTCTATATTACGAGATTAAGGAAAACACAAACTAGATTGTCAAAATTTTATTAAAACTTTTTCATTATGGTTTTGTATTTTTTCTATTTCTTTGTTGTGTTTATGTATCGGTAAGCAGTTCTAAAATCAGCTTGAATTGTTTTAAACGTGATGAAATATTAGATATTTTGTGTTAACGTTATTTAAAAAATTATCCGGAACATATACACATCAAATGTGCACCAAATGTAGCAGCCTAAATCTCACCTTAATCATTAAGTTCTTCATACGTCGGGATTGTAAGCTGAAATCATCACTGTCCATACAGTACGTACGTTCATTTTAACCAACAGGTGCACTGGCAGTATAGCAGTGTCATGTCTCACCGGGACAAAAAACCTGAACCAAAGAAATACGCAGGTATATATACACTGTGTGGGTGGCTGACTACATAATATCAAAATTCGACCGTATCTCTATAAATACCGAGGCCAGCTCAGGGCGCATTTAGATATTTGGTTCCGGTAAACATTCAACATCATTCCTGCTCTGATACTCTACGTATATAAGTTGCCAGACATTTATCATTAAAAGCTACGTAAGTTATTACATTTTTTTTAACTTTCCAGTTCCGGTATTTTATAATTCCGGTTGCGCCCTGACTCTAAGCAATGTTAGAGCAGTGGACATGTTAAACTAATTTTTGAAGATAAATTACTTAGTATATAAACAACCTTGGAGATAAAGTTTGTAGTCAATACGTTAAACACTTTCCCACATGAATATTTTCTATTTCGTTTGGTATTTAGTTCAAACCCCGGAGACAAGAGTTGAGGGCATTTACAGCAAAAGCAGCTTCACAGTCGAGCCAGTGAGGTTTTCTGACATACGTCGATAATTAATTGTTCGGTACATACGTGCTGTAAATAGTTAAACACTATGCACTATAAACGTATATTTCACGTATATATACAAAAATTTCGCAAATTATGTTCCCTAATTATATACAACTGCCAGAGGAGCGCATAATTTTTTGTTGGTTGGCTTTGACAATATCATTTGAACTTCAGTAGTCATTTAAAATTTAAAATAACTTATATTTTATTATACAGGGTTTTTGGTTTTATTTGCCCTGCTTACCCTGAGAACGATTGCATCGTCCCAGCCGTTCGTTTAGTCAAAATTGGTTGTTTTGAAAAATTGACTGGTGCTAATTTTGCTGGATTTGATAGATGAGTAAGTTAGTCTTGTTACAGTTGCACAACAGTGCTGCCGACTATGAATACCATATTGTTTTAGAACCATGGAAAAACTTATCTCGACAACATGAGAAACTTAACAGCATTCGACTGAACTCGTCAATCATCAGTGTCGTGGAGGCCACCAGGCAAAACGATACCTATGTTCACTTGCTGGTACGCAAAAACAGGCAACCAGGTGTATAGTAGTGCTTTCAACTGCATGTTTAATGATTGAGAAGTTGGACTGTGCCTGTTCGGAATAATTCTCAACTGGCTGATATCTTGAACCAGCCAGTAGCAAGGTACAACTGGATATCCAGTTCGGGTTTTCATGTCCGGCAACAACATATTCGTATCCGGCATCTGGTATATATAAACCTACCGGATATCGGATATTTACGATTGTGGCACCGAACACCATGGAATTGCTTTTTACAAGTGAGCGCCTTTAACATCTTGTTGCGATTACATTTCTGGGCAAGTCATGAAGTTCAAGTTTACATACACTTTCAGCTACTTTTAACTTCTCCGTTTGTTGGTTAATCTTGTTTCGCTTTATTAGCAGCAAATATGAACGTTATAACGACGCAAAGGTTAAGCACGCTAAAATACACCGAAAAATATATAAATTATTTTAACATAATACAATATCCGGTATCCGGTTCGGTAAAATAATATCCGGTCGCATCTTGGCCAATAGATACATCTAAACCGTGGTATATAATGCGTCAACCGAACAAAATGTGTTGCACGCGTTAACTGGCATTTAGCAAGCCCAATCACGAGTGTGGGGGGCTTATCTGCGGTGCCCCAGGTTCAGCCCGGGAGAAATTGACGTGTGGGAGACTGTGGTCTTCTGGGGGCCCCACCTCCACTAGCGAAACGCCAGGTTATTAAGATTCTACTTCTTGCACAACTTCGTTTTAGGAGACACTAACTGCGCAATTACACCAGACCAATCTTGTAGTATATACTGCTAAGCTGAAACCAAAATATCCCTGATTTTATTATATTTTACAAGAAACCTGAAACCGTTCGTACAAATTGCAGGTGCGAGTTCACAATAGGCTTTAAGGACTCTAAGTTTAGTTTTATGCGGACGGCAGCATACGATCGACATATAGGTGACGATAGAACAGTTGGAGATGCGGGCTGTGTGGTGCAGTGGTAGAGTGTTCGCTTAAGGATCCGTACGCTGGGAGTTCGATCCCCGCTCCGGAGGCGCGCTTTTTCAGCTGCTTAGTTTAAAGGTATGATTTCCCGGTTCCTACCCAGACTGATATGGGGGCTACACCATGAGCACAATGGTAAATTGCCGCGCTATGAACACGGTATCCAGTCGAAAACATGATGTCGACGGTCAAGCGACCAGTTGAAAATAGGATGCACGGTCCAAAGACGACCTTTTTCAAAATAAGGACATGCAAGCATGTGAGACATACTTGTCCTTGTACATTATGTGCACATGCAATATAGTGCAGTGCATTGTATGTATGCTAGCCGGTAGCATACGGTCGATATATAGTCGACGATAGAACAGTTGCAGAGGCAGGCTGTGTGGTGCAGTGGTATAGTGTTTGCTTAAGGATTCATACGCTGGGAGTTCGATTGCGACTCTGGAGGCACCACCAGCTGCTTAGTAAAAAGGTCTCAGGCACCACCAGCTGCTTTGTGAAAAGGTCTGATGTCCCACTCCCTATCTAGACTAAGAAGGCACAGACATCCAGCATGCCGCCCCTAAGATCAAAATATCTCGGTATGCCACTGGACACAAAAACCACTAGACACAGATTGATCATTGTCTTCATTCCATTGACATTTACGACCATTGTTTGATGGTAGAGCACGCTAGCTATGACAAAACCGCGTTTCTAGCCAAATGGACTACGATAATTTTTGAAGTAAGTCAATATAGATAAATAACTTCGCGTGGCAAAATTTTTGATAAGTTGTTTGCACCTGGAGGCGTCAACAACATCTTTGCTGGAGAAAAACCTTATCGTAAAACCAGAACCAGACTTGAGCAATATCTGTGCAGCATTAGTCCTTGCCTATTATTTCGCAGCAGCGGTATGTTTTGAAATTTGGCACAATTAGGAATATGTACGAAAGGATTTATCTGCCCAGACACTTAACTTTATGTGAAACCGCCTTTGCAGCCTAAGGACAGTGACGGGTTGGTTAAGGATTTATTTTCTAAATGAGAATAGCATCTATCATCATTTAGCGATTGTTTCTAGACCTACCACTGTTGATGTGGTGTTAATACATTTGTGAATATGTGTAAAATATGTTTCACAAAAAACATTATCAGTTCTACCAGAGTGGCTAACCGTTCCAACAACAGCGTGATTCTGTGCACCGAAGCACGAACCCAGCGAACGTTGCGTTTTAGCCAAACCTGCTGAAGAGAGTCAAATTTGTCTATATTCCTTTCTACGTCTCAAACATCAACCTCCGCCCTCATAAATTTGTGGGGTCAATCAAAACCGCGACGCTTGATGGTACATTTTGTTCTATGCTTGCTTGTATCATTCAATCTTGGTTCTACAAATGAAAGTGAATTTGCAAACTGCAAGCTTTATAAATTAGTTGGAAAGTAGGTAGCTAGTCGGAATTGTTTGTTTGGGTTTCTAAAATTTAGCATTAGATGAAAAAAGGGAGGTATGAACATTCCGAAAAATGGGTCACTGTGTTGCAAATCAGTTTTAATGATACCAATAGATGTTTCCGAACCTATTGAATTCAACTTGTTTTAACCGAATTCCAACTTATGACACGGTGGCTGTCATGTCAATCTAGGTAGGAATAGGCACTCCACACCTTTTAACCAAGCAGCTGGAAAAGCGGGTTACGGGTGTTTTCGAACTAGCGACTTTCTGCGTGTTATGCAGACGCTGGTACAACTGCGCCGCGCAGCCCGCCTTAGCATACAAACACTGCACTGCACTATATTGCCTGTGTACATAACGGAAAAGCATGTCTCACATGCTTACATGCCCAATTTCCAACAAGGTCGTCCCTTGACCGTCTACCCTATTTTCGGCCGGATACGTGTTCACGGAGCGGCAATTTACCATTGCGTTCACGCTGTAGCTCCCATGTCAGTCTAGGTAGGAACCGGGACTTCAGACGTTAAAGCGGTCCTGCAGAGCTGGTATCGAACTCTCAGCCTACATATCCTTCAGCGAAGAATCTACCACTGCGCCACGCAGCCCGACTCTCCAATTTTTTAATGTCGACCGTATGCTGCTGACAAGCATACAATAAGTTGGCGGCAGGGTGCAACGGAAATTCCGATTCCGATTAGAATTCTGATTCAAAACGAGTTCCGATTACGAATAGATTGTAGTTTAGCATTGCAGAACCAAAAATCAGCAATTTGTTCATGCGACATTTTTGAAAACTTTTGTCAGCCAACAAAAGACATCCTAAGTTAATATTATATTTGTTCAAATACAAATTATCCTTAGAGTCACAAAACTTCTAGTTCCGATTCCGATTAGAATATTTAATCCAGTTCCGCTTTGCACCCTGTTTGGCGGTCCATGGACAACCTCGCTGGAAAACCGGGGATGCGACATACGGCTGCATGGATGGGAGGCTAGTAAAAACCTCGATGCATAGGTGGTGCCTTCATATGTAGAAGCGATGAGAACATGTGTAGTAACCCCCGTTGGGTTATAACTATTAAGATGGAAGAATTTGCGTCCAAATTACTCCTTATAATTAATTACCTGACTCATTTTTATAAGAACTTAGACAACTGGCTAATGAAAACGCTAAACATGCTCTTAAACAACGTATATTTGTTAGTTTGATTCAACAGTCAATTTGCAGAAATTCAGCGTTGCCATATTGTTGCAATTCTGTTTTATTTTGTTAGCAAATTTAAGCTACTAATTTAATGCGTATATACGTATCATAGATATATATTTAATTGATTTGAAACTAAAAATCGTAAGTTGTTTTTCACTAATAAGTATTTTCGAACACAAAGCTGCTTTTGAAGGATCCATTAAGCTTTTGGCCCATGTACGTACTGAAGAAGTCCTTCCCAAAATCCGTAGATATTACCCGGGAAATTGGGATATTACCCACATGGTGCGACCGGATATTAATTTACCGGATGTCCGTGACGGATTCGGATATTAAATTTTTTACCGGAACCGGATATTGTATATATACGTATACGTATATATGTTAAAATAATTTATTTTTTCGCTGTCTTTTTAGGGTGCTCAAGGTTTTCGTCTGTTATAAAGTTCATATATAGCTACATGTTGCTGATAAACTGATATTATTTAATGCAAAAATGCGGTTAACTCTCGATCGTTTACAAACTTAAAAGTTGCTGAAAGGTATCAAAACTTGAAATTCTTGACTTGCCCAGAAACGTAATCGCAGCAAGATGTTAAAGACATTCACTTGTAAAAAAGCAGTTTTATGATATTCGGTACCACAACCGTAAATATACGGTATCCAGTAGGTTTTTACCGGATACTGGGACCGGATACGGATATCAATTTTTGCCGGATATTAAACCGGAACCGGATATCCGGTCGCATCCTGATTACCCTGGAAATTGGGATTTTGCGCGCCGGCTTTTTCGCTCGGGATTTTGGAAAATTGGGATATTAGCAGAAAATTGGGATTTTATGCGCAGCCTTTTTCGCTCGGTATTTTGGGAAATTGGGATTTTGTGCAGTTGGGATATTACCCGGGAAATTGGGATTTTGGAAAATTCGGATATTACCCGGGAAATTAAATTATGATTTTGGGCGCAGCCTTTTTCGTTCGGGATTTTGGGAAAACGGGATATTCCCCAGGAAATCTTTTTCGGAATGCATCCTTTGATTACGCGAGAAATTTGGAGGGACCTGTTCTGTAGGCCGTTTTTTATACAATATTTTTATTTGAAGATGTAAAATGTTAGTATCTCTTTAGTCCACCTTCCTAGGAAAAAATCAATTTCTGATGTTAAGGTTTTAACACGTTTATCACGGTCAGATTACTATAACCAGGGTGCAACCGGAATTAAAAAATACCGAAACCTTAAAAAAGTACTAGCTGTTTTATCGCTTTTAATGGGAAAATAGTCATTTATTATTAGCGATACGAAGTAAAATTTTTTAGGGATGTGCCGATTAATCGCACTTTTGTTAGCATTTTTGCAAATACTTTTTGCACATAACAGTGAGTTGGAATGCTATCAATTTCCTTTCTGGCCGCATATCAGTGTGTCTGGTCAGGAAACTGTTATCTCTCTTTTGTTTGAGTTAGAAAAAATTAATAGAAATGAACCGAGAGTAAAAATCTTCATTGAGCGAAGCGAAACTCCGAGCGAAGCTCGGAGTTTCGCGAAGCGTTTTATGTTTTGTACTTGGGGGTCGAAAGGTGGATGTCCGTCCGTCCGTCTGTCCGTCCGAAAAGAATCTCAGGAACGGCTGAACCGATTTTGATAAACTTTTTTTTGTTTGAAAGCCAATTATCCTGGGGTGTTAACCTCGCATTGGGGTTTTAAAATTTTAAGCCGTTTATTAGCTACAGGCTAATTTGCATAATTAATTAAGCCTAAATTAGGACTTTCCACAATATTTCACTAATTATTACAGTTAGAAGCAATCTAATTTTAGCATTAAAAAGTTTTTGGGTGCGAGGAATCTGCGTAGACTGTTTACAAACCTCCAAAACCGATAATTGAGCAGTTAGCTAATAGATAATTTGCATATTAGCATAGTTTATAAGCCTAAATTAGGGCTTTTTACAATCTTTCACTAATTATTAAGGTTAAAAGCAATATAATTTCAACACTAAAGGGTTTTTTTTGTGCGTGGAATTTGAATAAATCGTTTACAAACATCCAAACCCGATAATTGAATAGTTAGCTAATAGCTAATTTGCATATTAGCTTAATGGACAAGACAAAACTAGGACTGTTTAAATTATTTCAATAATTATTAGGGTTTACTGACGGTTTTTGGGTGCGAAGAATCTGAATAAATTGTTTACAAACCTCCAAAACCGATAATTGAATAGTTACCTAGTAACTAATTTGCATATTAGCTTAATTGACAAAACAAAATTAGGACTTTTTAAATTATTCCAAAAATTATTAGAGTGGCTGAAGGGTTTTTGGGTGCGAGGAATTTGAATAAATAGTTTACAAACATCAAAAACCGATAATTGAATAGTTAGCTAATAGCTAATTTGCATATTAGCTTAATTGCTTACGTGCGTTCGAGCTTCGCTCAATAAATGTAGTCCCACTACGACTGGTATAATAATGTAAATGTAGTATCCTATCTGTTTATTAAGCATGGTGCACTAAAGTTGGAATCGGCATCGGTTCCGCATCGGCAAAATGTCAAAATAAGAATCGGCATCGGCAACAATTTTGGTATTGGCGCATCCCTAGAATTTTTTATTTAATTTTTGTGTTTTGTAGATCCGCATTTCCAACAGAAGCTAAATTCGCCTTCAGAAGTTTACTCCATGATAATAACACATTCATCAAGTGTGTATGGTTATGCTTCTAACTAGGGATGTGCCAATACCGATTTCGATTCTTATTTTGAAATTTTGCCGATGTCGATTCCAACTTTAGTACACCATGCTTAATAAGCAGACAGAATACTATATTACATTATTATGTCAAGGCTTAAACCCTAACCATCATAAACGATTATAATTTTATAACAACGGTTAATTTCAATCAATTTTTACAAACACAACACAAGAGAGATAACAATTTTCCTGAACAGACACACTTGTGTCCGCCCAGAAATGAAATTGTTAGTATTCCAACTGACTGTTGTGTGCAAAAAGTATCGGCAAAGAATCGACAATTTTTTTGCAGTGCCGATGCCGATACTCCCGAAAAGTGCCGATTATTACCGATGCCGAATAATCGGCACATCCCTACTTCTAACAACATAGAAGTTAACTCCAATCCGGCTTCGCAGGAATAACGGAGTGCTATTATTTTGAGACATGGTCGTTTTTGTTTGAATTAGTATTGAAGACTCGGTTGAAGCAATTGTTCCTGTCGGAGCGTGTATACTTATGAGACATTTGATTCTTCTTCTGTGCACTTGAACATCATTGAAAATTGAAATATTATGTGTAATTGTGTAAACACACAGGGTGCGACCGGATATCCGGTTCCGGTTTAATATCTGTCAAAAACAGATATCCGTTTCCGGTATGCGGTGTAAACCTACCGGATATTTACGGTTGTATTGCCGAATATGATAAAACAGCTTTTTACAAGCGAGCGTCTTTAACATCTTGCTACAATTACATTTCTTGGAAAGTCAAGAAGTTCAAGTTTTGATAATTTTCAGCTACTTTTAACTTCTGATCGCGAGCGAGTGTTAAGCGCATTTTTGCATTAAAAATTTTTAGTTTATCAGTAATAATGACCTTTATAACGGGTCGAAAACATTGCGGATGCTAAAAATACGGATGGCGAAAAATAAATTATGTTAACATATTAAAAAATATCCGGTATCCAGTTCCTGTTCTGGTAAAAATTCAATATCCGGTATCCGGTACGTAAATTAATATCCGGTTGCACCCTGTAAACGTAAACACACCATTTAGAATGCCAAAATCTTGAAATAAATAAAGTAGCTAGCTAAAAAACGTATGATAAATAACGTTTTCAACACCGAATCACTGCTGGCCTTTATATTAAAGTTGCAAAAAATTGCTTAAGTAAATTTTCAGCTAGTTCATTAACAAAATTGAACGAATTGCAAAAAACACTCATTTCCAAATAAACCTCCAAAGACAAAGTTTTCAGTATATACTTAAATGGTTTTGAATAATTTGCTACAACACCGTAAACAAATTCCGGTTTCTGCGTCTTTGAATGCAGGAACAGGAGCAGAAATTTAATTTGTGTAGGAATTCTGGCCACAACAGGAACTCCGGTTTGTATATGTAGTAAGCGCAAGTTGAAATTTTTGGTAATACACGCCCAGACAATTTTAGAAAAATAACGGTAATTTTTCTTAAGTTTTCGAATAAGATACAATTTTGAAAACCGAAAATACGGAAAAACTTCGGCGAAAAATTATACCGGATTTGTTAGCGGAACCGGAATTCCAGTTGCACCCATGAAATGTATTTGTATTTGTATATTCATACAGTTTTTAAGGTTTTCTCAAAATGCCTCTTGGAAATAGGCCACCATTGTTCGAGTTGGTTTGGCACAAGCATGGCGAAGCGCCGACCGCAACAAAGCCCAGGGCTCAACTTCTCTATCCCCCTGATACTGACTGGCTCCCACAGGCTCGCGGTGACGCACCGCTAATTTATCCACAGCGGAAAGAAGCACGGGCTGAAGCGGCGCCGGTTCTGGAGCCAAATGGATTGGAGCTGGAGGATGAAAGCGATGCGGAGTCTCCGATTCCTGGGCCGAGCTGGGCAGAGCCCCAGAGATTGGTAAGCAAACTTAGCATTTAAATATGTGCGTATTAGTTATAACCCGAGTTTTAATTTTTGTTTTGCCAAACTAAGACGGCAAATTGTTATACGTAATAGACTAAATAACTTTACGCAAACTTCAAATTTAGATTGAGTGCGTACATGAACTCATAATTTAGTTTCCTTGCGAACAACCTGATCTTGCCGTTACCCAGGGCACGACTGGATATTAATTTACCGGACACAAGAACCGGATACGGATATTGAATTTTGTACCGGACAGGAACCGGATACCAGATATGTTTTAAGATAATTTATTTCTTCGTTGTTTTTAGCGCGCTCAAGGTTTTCGTCTGTTATAAAGTTCATAATTGCTGCTAATATTATGAATCAAGGTTAAGCAACAAACAGAAAAGTTAACAGTAACTGAACGTGTATGAAAACTTGAACTTCATGACTTGCCCAGAAATGTAATCGCAACAAGATGTTAAAGGCGCTCACTTGTAAAAACCAGTTTCATGGGATTCTGCACCACAACCGTAAATATCTGATATCCGCAGGTTTATTAAAAATCTTGCACCTATCTGGTTGCTGATACTGCATACTACAGCCGGGTACGCATGACTTATTTGTTTGACGAATATTAAACTGGAACCGGATATTCGATTGCCCACTTGCTCACAATATTGCGAAATATATTCTGTATGAATACGTATAATATATTGGGTTTGTCTTCAGTTTACGTTGAAAATTAGTTACAGACAAAGACAAACTTGTGAGATGACTGAATATTTTTCAGAATATGTACGTTTCTTTTAGGCTGTAAAACGAACGCGGCAACAAGGAGCGCAGGCGGAAGATGAGGTTTGTAACATTGACGTGTATATTGTGAGCGTTATAACTACTGATATCCATGCTGATATTTTTGTTTTGAAATTTTGCTGACACAGAACCGATGTCTACATGCGCTATTTTAATGCAATGACACTTAAAGAACTTTAGGATTAGTATATTATGTGGTTAATAAATGCGAAGAATCAAAATAACCAGTATAAGTAGCTCTAATACTGTGGAAATTGTCCATTATGTTTCAACATGAAGTCAACAGACATTACAGAATCAAACGCCCTGTTGTAGGCTAGCAAGTGAAATTTTCTACGTTGTAACATATCAGGTAGAAAACTTTGGTTTGACCCAACGTTTTATTTTTCGACAAAACATACATATATACACGTAATACGTATATGGTGGCTAACAGTGGGAAAATAAACTGGCTGACAGGAAACTGTGGAAAAATAAATATACCGTGTCAGTAATTTCTCGTTACCAGTCACGATGCCGGGGCCTGGAATGCAGCCTCGGCTCCTTCCCCAGGCCAACAAGTTACGTTTTACCAATGAAATTTCATCATCTTGCCGTCTTAATGAATACTATTGCAAGTACTCACATATTTATAAAACACTAGCCGGTAGTTTAGTTTTTGTATTAACAGTTGAAACTGCGATAGGCGACCTCTGGTAACAGAACAAATAAACCGCATAAAATTGAAAATCCGTTTAGTGAAAACGTAAGGGTGGCGCTATACTCGTCGTGCGGCGCCGTCTGTCTCCGTGCGTTATCGTACGCAGATTACAGACGTATGATACCGTATAGTGACGGATGGCGCCGTACGAGTGACGGACGACGACGAACGTCAACATAAAGATAGCGCAACCCTAACGGTATTTGATTTTTTACTTCAGGGGCCACCTCGAAAGCGGTTGTTCCCAGCTCCTGAGACGAGTTGCGCGGAACCCGGAGGAGGAGGAGAAGAAAGACTGGTAAGCAAACTCAGTAAATTGACATGTAATCAACTTCGTTCAGTAAACAGGGTGGCACTGAACTCCACTGACTCCGAAGCATAGTGATTTTGGCGATTTCGCACGTTCACTTTGAGAATTTTCTTCGTATTGATATACTATTGTTTTAAATTATGTAAACCTGTAACCGTCTGGAATACCAATTTAACAAGCCAAATCTTAGGTAGACATTAGAAGTAAGCAGGGTGCAGCCGGAATTATTCCGATTTCGATTAGACAAAACGAATTCCGATTCCGAATTCCTGATGTACAATCAATCAGAGTCTGAATTTTTAAATTGTAATAATAATTCTATTTGTTGTGATATGTTGCATTAGAATTCTATATCAGTTATGTTTTGAATTGCTTTCGATGAGTTAACTTATCAATAATAGATTGTAGGTAAGGTTTACAGAGCCAAAAATCATCACAAATTTGTTCATGCAACGTTTTTGAAACTGTTGCCAGCCAACAACAAACTCCCTAAATCAATATTACATTTGTTAAAATACGAATTATCCGTACAGTCACAAAATTTCTGGTTCCGATTCCGATTAGAATCCGGTATAAATTTGATGTTCCGATTCCGGTATAATCCAGTTCCGTGGAAATAAGTGAATTTGGTTTGAAATATGCAAACCAAAAATAAATTCATTGAAATATGCATCGAGGTGCAAAACTACGGATTTTTAGACTGCCCTTTAAAAATGATTCCGTCGGTTCCAACTTAATTTCAACAACTAAAATGGTTGTTTTTCGAACCTTGCTACATTTGTTTTTTTAATTCGAATCAGAGTCCGAACATTCAACCCAGTTAATGCGCGAGAACTTTTGTTGTCGCCCCACAGCATTAATGTTATTTTAGTGTTTCTTTGTGCGTTTTGAGACTGCGTTAAACTTCCATGACTAACCAAAACAAAAAAATTTGTTGCTCAGTGATCTACAACATCAAACTGTGTGCTTGACATTTCAAACTGGGTAGGAGGATAACTAGATAATTTCATTTTTACTTTGTTAAATTCAAATTGGAATTAATTTACATGGTTGTTTTAGACCCGAAAACGACGGCGGCTAGAGGAACCGCAGGATAAGGACGAGGTTGGTAACATTGTCGTATTGAGAGCAAAGTTGCTCAAATATTGATTTAGTATATAGTCGGGAATGCAGCGGTTGTTCATTGTATACGCATTTTAATGTATTGTGTATTGTTTATGTCGTCGAATTTGTTCTGCCGTCTGTTCAATTCGTACTGCAGCAGACTTGATCCGCAAATACGTGATGAATGCCCGGATTGCCACACGCCGCTGCACGACACGGAACATCTGTTTAATTGTCCAGCAAAACCTCGCGACGCCACAGTTTTGGACCTCTGGGACAATCCGATACGCGCGGCGGCAGCATTGGAGCTGCCGCTACACTGATGGGAAAGGAACTGGCTACAACAACAACAACAACAATTTTTAAAAGATATATAATCGATAAGTTAGCTGAAACACTACACTGATCGAGCATCACATTATGGTCTTTTGGAAATCACCTATTATAAACCCATTCACTGAAAATGTGCAGACGAAGGTTTTTTACTTTAGGAGCCGCAGAAGAAACGTGTTCCCGAATTCAAGTCCTACTGGTGCACCGAAGTGCGTAAAGTGTTGTCGTTGCCGTTTGCACACTGGGTAAGTTAACTGCTATATTTTTCTTATTTCATTGAGTGTGCAAACAACATACCGATACAAAACCGTTGCCGATTGCAGGTTTTATCACAATCGGAATAGAAAAATACATTTTGTAGTGCTTGCTCTTAATGTCATAATATAGTTCTTATAGGTCTGTAAATTTATAGTTTCCGACTGATTCTGATCCTGGTACGAAATTCTGATTTCGATCTAATTTTGAACCTTGCTCTATTAATTGTATTAATAAAATATAATATTGATTCCAGTATCGCATCAATAAATTGGCGACGATTCAATAAAACGGTAGTTTTGTGTGTTAAGATGATATTGAGAGAAATTTTATGCAACAAGTAGAACTAAGCGCAATATTTAAAAATTTCGCTTCCGATTGATTCTGTATCGGACTCAGAATTCCAGCTGTACCCTGCTAAATGCTTTCAGTACATTCAATTTCAGACGCAGGATATGCATGACCTCCTGCGCGTGGTCGAGCAGTTCGAGAAAAACACAACCTTCTCTCTTGATGATAGCCCAGCAGCGTTCCTACGGTACAAGCGAAATGCCTACCGAAAACGCGACGAGCGTCTCAGAAAAAAGCAACGACAGTATCACCAAGAACGACGGCAGCGGTTGCGAGAAGAACGAGCGCAACGATTGGAGCATCTGGGTGTGCATGAGGAAATGGGCGAGCTTCGTTGCCCGCATTGCCAAACAACCTGTATCGCTGGCGGCACGCGCCCGTTCAAGAATATGCGCGGGTTGCTTGTGCACATGGGCCGGTGCAATAATCGGCCGACTCATGTGGTTGCGCAAGGTGACTACAACTTGCGCAACCGCAGAGTTGACTGGGAAGTGCTGGCAAACGACATCTGACCATTACTTTACAAATTTCTCGTAAAAGGTATGTTGAAATGAGAGGAGAGCAGTAATGGGATATTTTCATATGGCCGACTAAAAACTCTAACTGTGTTACATCTGTTCATGTTTGCATGAGTGAAATTTAAACCTGTGTGTTTTAGAAGAGAAATGGTAAATCTCTATTATTGGCACTTTATTCATTTTTAAGCACTGCGTTGTCGAAGTGGGGTACGCAATTCATGCAGGGTTCACGTTACCAATTTGTTTGCTTCCTGTTTTGTCACTATGCGCAAAGCGGTACAACTTAATTGTTTGCTACCCATGGATACCAACACAAAATGAAATGTTATACACATAGTTAGGTTTTCGAAATATTGACCTACCATATGGATAGAGTTATGATGACTGCTCGTAACCAGTTACCCGTATAGATGCCTACATAATGAACCTTCAAGCTTTGACATAGATTTAGAGAGTTTAGCTTAATATTATGTTTATGTACAGTTACGGCGCTCTGCTATACTTGAGCCACTGATGGGGAGGGACTTTAACAGTATGCGGTGAAAAGTACAAAGTGTTCATTATTTTAGCGTCAATGCGCCTCAAGTTCTACCGAAATCAGAGCCAACGAGGCCCCAAAACCTTGCATGGGGGTTCGTGACGGTGTGTATATTCTGCATGGTGACTGCCATGTACAATAAGATTTGATTCAATGAGCAACGGATTTCCACATCTGGCTCCAATTCCACTGGCTCCTTTATTGTTACCTGCGCCATTACTTCTTCAAATGTCGCCAACGCCTTACCAACAGTTTGGGTATTTTTCTAATGGCAATCGTGGATCGTGTCCACTTCCAACGGTTAAGCTAAATCAAACATATAATTTACTTAGATCTTGACACTAAATAAACATTTTTAGATAATAAGATGTTCGGGCTTATATACTTGTAGTTGCTGTGTTCGTAACTATTTGTAGTTCAATCGAATGTGTTCCAGGAATAAAGCCGCAGTTCATAGGAATTAGGTTAGGATTAGGTTTATGCTTTAGGTTTAGTGCGTTCAGGTTTAAGCTTTGCCTGCATTCTCTAATGTGTATAGTGCCTATCGCCAGTCGGTTATAGATTTTGTGACTTTGGAATCAGTGAATAACGAGTATGGAAATTCAGCACATTTTTAGTATCGATTTTCCTATTTTTGTGCAAATTTTTAGATAAGCAGCTGTAGGAGATATAGTGTGTGTGAAAACCGGTCGCTAACTGCCGATAAGAGCTACTTGCTGTACTCACCTGTGATTGTGTAAAATCACTGGAATGTTAATTAAAAAATTATTGGGCGATTCATGAACTAACCTTTACAAGCGTCAAGTTTTATTTCAAATTGAGGTACTTAAGTAATTGTCATAACCGCACGTACGTTGGAACATTTTGAGGAAAAAGACCATTTTGAAAGTAACCGCGCAATGTTCGTCGATGTGGACGTTATTGTTGTTGTTGCTATTACTGCTCTTCTTGTTGCAGTTGCATCGTCGTAGTCGCTGCGGTCTCTTTGTCGTTGCTATTGTGTTTCGCGTCGTTATTGCTGCTTTTTCCGTTACCGTTATTACTGTCTTTCTCGCTTTTGCTATTGCTTCGCCATTTTTGATGCGGTCGCCGTCGCCGTTGTTATTCTTGTTGTAACTGTTGACTCTGCTGTTGGTGTCGTTGTTGTGGTGTTGCCATTGTTCTTTTCATTGTGGCCGGTTTTGTTTTCGCAGGTGTTTTCATTCCTGTGTGTCCCAGTTGTTGTGGGTACTATTGTTCTCGTCTTGGTTGCTGACCTTGTTGCTGCTAGTGTTGTTGCTGTTTTGTTGCTGCAGTTGTGTCGTGGTTGCTGTTGGTACCTTCGTGGTCGTGATTCTTTTGTGGCTGTGCGTCGCCGTTGTAGTTGGTACCAATGTCGTTGTCATAGTTGTTGACGTTGTTGCCGCAGGTGTTGCTGGTCTTCTTGTTGTTGAGGTAGTTGTCGGTTTTGCTGCTCCTCTTGGTCCAGTTGTGTCGTCGTTGTAGTCGCTGCGGTTGTTTTGTCGTCGTTGTCGCTGTTGCTGTTGTGTCTGCCGTCGTTATTGCTGCTTTTGTCGTTATCGTCGTTGCTGTCGTCGTCGCTCTTGGTATTGCTTCGCCATTTTTGACATTACTGTACGTTGCTGTTATTGCTGCTGGTTGTTGTTGTTGTTGTTGTTTACCACTTACACGTCTCAACGCCCTCTGCATTGCGTGAATGCGAGCACCCCACGCGTATTTGTGTTAATAACAGAAATGGCTGGATGTGGGTCCCGGAAAATCAGTATTTTTAGTTGCCCTTGTTGGACATACACTTAGCCAGTGTTCCAAGTCTTCTTGATGTTGAATGCAATAGGAACCCGCAGTGTTCTGAACGTAACTCAGCGATTAAAACCGCTCCCTTCCTTGTTAGAACTCCAGAGTTCTTGTCGAAGTTGTTGCCGTATATAGTACGAAGCATTGGTTTATTTGATAGTTCATCACGAATGTTGCGTATAATCGCCGCTCTCTGGATGTTTTGCTTCAATATTGTTTGCTTATCTGCCATTTGCCTATTACTAATACATGCCTTGGAATCCACTGTAGCGTGTCTATCAGTACACCTTGCATTGCCAGTTTTGAGTGCCTGAATAGCTGCTTTACTAACTGTTCAGATTGCTACCCATTCCACTACCTTAGTCGAGTGATAATCTCATGTCACTCTAATTGCTCTGAGCTCAGCTTTAAATGAACCAGTAGCCGTTCTACCTGCCACATTGAGCGATTCAATAATTGTAGTATGTTCCTCTCCACCAATTGTAACAACATGCCGCTGCCACTATTTGTGGTGCCTTCCCCCACTGATCCGTCAGTATAAATTAGATCACAATGACTAAAATGGTACTACGTTGGATAGTACATCCTGTCGTATTTGATTCTGAGAAACACCGGGATGGTCTTTGCTTTGAGTAGCTTTTGGCCCATCCTTATTTCCGATCGCCACTTTGATTCTAGCGGGTGGGTTAAATAAAGTAACCTCGCATTTGTCGGCATTTAGTGGAAGTTTCAGCTGTTTACTTTGTTCAGATATAACGTTAACTGCCATAGCAACTTTATTTGTTGCTCCAGATTTGCCCGAGTCTTTCGCCCAAACAGCAATGCCGTCTGCGTGCATGCTTACTTCCACTCGGGATTGCTCCTCAGATTTGGTTGATGAAAATCGTAAAGAGAATTCAGATAATATTGCTCCTTGCGGGAGCCCTTCGTATAATTTGCAATAGCTACTTCAAGATCCCTTTAGCCGTACGCGCGGTTGCCTGCTGCGCAGAAAGCCTCGGCACCAGGGGATAAATCGAACGGGAACACCAATTTTAGCCATATGGTGACTGAGCAATTTGTCAAAGGCTTTAGAGTAATCCGATAACTCTAAAACTGTTCGCTGCATGGGTTTGTTTTGAAAACCATCGCCAATGCTTTGGATAAAGCGAATGGTTTGGTCTTCACAGCTGCGTAGTTTCCTGAACCCCGCGTGGTCGTCACAGAGGCCACCTTTCAGTTCTGCCAAGTAATACAGGCGGTTGACGATCATTCTTAGCACTGTTTTGACCACGCACGAGGTAAGGCTGACTGGCCTGTGCGAGTCACGTGAGCAGGATGGCTTGCCTTTCTTTAAAAGAGGAATTAGTTGCATTTGTCCCGAATTGTGGGCAATAGCCATTATTCCATGACGTATTAAAGCATTGTAATAAAAACTGTCGGGCACAAATTTCTAAGTTTTTAAGGAAACGTTAGATTTGTTGCACAACTGATCAAGCGCTACATTAAGCTCACTCATGCTGAAAGTGCGAGTTGATTCTTCTTCAGTAGTTGTGCTGATAGCTCTTATTGATTCTTTAGAGCCTCGAACTTGTGCACGCTCATTTTTGTTGATAGTTCGATGGTTGACAGCCGTGTAACGCTTCGCGAACGCCTCAACTTTGGCCCGCGCACTACCTAGGACATTTCCGTTGACTGTCATGGTTTCGTTGGTGCTGTTATTCTGGTTTGTATTTATTGATTTGATTATTTTCCAAGCTTTATCAGCGTTGTGACTCAAGTTGTTCTCTTCTTGAAATGTTCGCCATCTATTTTCTTTTTGGGCGTTAATCATTTGCCTGATTTCGCCACATTTTGTGATGCTCTCTGTTCGATTGGAGTCAAGGTCTCGCCTTAATTTGTCTTGTTCCTTGATAGCGCATGGCACATTTGAAAAATTCAGATCTATCTTTAAGATTCATTTTTACCGTCAAGTGTTATGATGAAACAACAGTTTCGTTGATGGATTTGGAAAAGTATTGATTCTGCTGTACGACTGGTGCTATGATCAGCTGCTGCAATTAAAATTCTCTCAGAGCCATTGATCCTTGAATTGTTTTTGGTTATTTTCATTGTTGTCGTCAGTGTCGACGGTATTGTCGTGGTAGTTTTTTTGTTGCTGTGCGTCGCTATTAAAGTCGTTGACGTGGGTGCCATTGCGGTTGTCCACGTAGTCAACATTTTGTTGGCAGTGTCACTGTTATCGTCGTGGTATTTGTCAGAGATATTGCCGTTCTTATTATCGTAGTTAACGACGTTGCTGTCGTATTGTCATCGTTGTGACTATTGTTGCTGTTGTCGCCGTTGTCGCGAGTATTATTGTGGTTGTCTTTGTTGTTGACGTTGTGGCCGCTGGTGTTGTTTGTCGTCAAGTTGTTGTGGTTGTGTCGTGGTCGCCGCCGGTGTGGTCGTTGTCGTGGCCGCCGTTGTTGTATTTGACGCCGTTATTGCTGTCATTTTCGTTCTTGTTATTGCTTCGCCATTTTTTGATATCGTCATTGTTGTTGTCATCATTCTTGTTGTTGTTATTGTCGCTTCGGTTGCTATCATTGTGTGTAGTTATATTTTGTCGTTGCCGTTTTTGTTATTTCATTGTTGATGTCGTGTTTCCATTGTTGTCGTCAGTGTCGACGGTATTGTCGTGGTAGTATTTTGTTGCTGTGCGTCGCTGTTATAGTCGTTGACGTGGGTACCATTGCTGTTGTCCTCGTTGTCAACATTTTGTTGGTACTTAGTTGTTGACGTTGTTGCCGCTGGTGTTGTTTGTCTTCAAGTTGTTGTGGTTGTGTCGTGGTCGACGTCGGTGCGGTCGTTGTGGACGCCGCTGTTGTGTTTGACGCAGTTGCTGCTGTCATTTTGGCTCTTGTTATTGCTTCACCATTTTTTGATACCGTCATTGTTGTCATCATTCTTGTTGTTATTGTCGCTTCTGTTGCTATCATTGTGTAGTTATATTTTGTCGTTGCCGTTTTGGTTATTTTCATTGTTGATGTCGTGTTTTCATTGTTGTCGTCAGTATTGACGGTATTGTCGTGGTAGTTTTTTGTTGCTGTGCGTCGCTGTTATAGTCGTTGACGTGGGTACCGTTGCTGTTGTACTCGTTGTCAGCATTTTGTTGGCACTGTCACTGCTATCGTCGTGGTATTTGTCAGAGGTATTTCCGTCATTATTGTCGTAGTTAACGACGTTGTTGTTGTATTGCCGTCGTTGTGATTATTGTTGCTGTTGTCGCCGTTGTCGCGAGTATTATTGTGGTTGTCTTAGTTGTTGCCGCTGGTGTTGTTTGCCGTCAAGTTGTGTGGTTGTGTCGTCGTCGCCGTCGGTGCGGTCGTTGTCGTGGACGCTGTTGTTGTACTTGACGCCGTTATTGCTGTCATTTTCGCCCTTGTTACTGCTTCGCCGTCTATTGATACCGTCATTGTTGTTTTTATTGTCGCTTCTGTTGTTATCATTCTGTAGTTATATTTTGTCGTTGCCGTTTTGGTTATTTTCATTGTTGATGTCGTGTTTTCATTGTTGTCGTCAGTGTCGACGGTATTGTCGTGGTAGTTTTTTGTTGCTGTGCGTCGCTGTTATAGTCGTTGACGTGGGTACCATTGCTGTTGTACTCGTAGTCAGCATTTTGTTGGCACTGTCACTGCCATCGTCGTGGTATTTGTCAGAGATATTGCCGTCATTATTGTCGTAGTTAACGGCGTTGTTGTTGTATTGCCGTCGTTGTGATTATTGTTGCTGTTGTCGCCGTTGTCGCGAGTATTATTGTGGTTGTCTTAGTTGTTGCCGTTGTTGCCGCTGGTGTTGGTTGTCGTCAAGTTGTGTGGTTGTGTCGCCGTCGGTGCTGTCGTCGTGGACGCCGCTGTTGTGTTTGACGCCGTTGCTGCTGTCATTTTGCTTCTTGTTATTGCTTCGCCATTTTTTGATACCGTCATTGTTGTCACCATTCTTGTTGTTATTGTCGCTTCTGTTGCTATCATTGTGTAGTTATATTTTGTCGTTGCCGTTTTGGTTATTTTCATTGTTGATGTTGTGTTTTCATTGTTGTCGTCAGTGTCGACGGTATTGTCGTGGTAGTTTTTTGTTGCTGTGCGTCGCTGTTATAGTCGTTGACGTGGGTACCATTGCTGTTGTACTCGTTGTCAGCATTTTGTTGGCACTGTCACTGCTATCGTCGTGGTATTTGTCAGAGATATTGCCGTCATTATTGTCGTAGTTAACGGCGTTGTTGTTGTTGTATTGCCGTCGTTGTGATTATTGTTGCTGTTGTCGCCGTTGTCGCGAGTATTATTGTGGTTGTCTTAGTTGTTGCCGCTGGTGTTGGTTGTCGTCAAGTTGTGTGGTTGTGTCGTCGTCGCCGTCGGTGCTGTCGTCGTGGACGCCGCTGTTGTACTTGACGCCGTGATTGCTGTCATTTTCGCTCTTGTTATTGCTTCGCCGTTTATTGATACCGTCATTGTTGCTGTCATTATTCTTGTTGTTGTTATTGTCGCTTCTGTTGCTATCATTGTGTAGTTATATTTTGTCGTTGCCGTTTTGGTTATTTTCATTGTTGATGTCGTGTTTCCATTGTTGTCGTCAGTGCAAACGGTATTGTCGTGGTAGTTTTTTGTTGCTGTGCGTCGCTGTTATAGTCGTTGACGTGGGTACCATTGCTGTTGTCCTCGTTGTCAACATTTTGTTGGCACTGTCACTGTTATCGTCGTAGTATTTGTCAGAGATATAGCCGTCATTATTGTCGTAGTTAACGACGTTGTTGTCGTATTGCCTTCGTTGTGATTATTGTTGCTGTTGTCGCCGTTGTCGCTAGTATTATTATGGTTGTCTTAGTTGTTGCCGTTGTTGCCGCTGGTGTTGTTTGTCGTCAAGTTGTGTGGTTGTGTCGTCGTCGCCGTCGGTGCGGTCGTTGTCGTGTACGCCACTGTTGTACTTGACGCCGTTATTGTTGTCATTTTCGCTCTTGTTATTGCTTCGCCATTTTTTGATACCGTCATTGTTGTCATCATTCTTGTTATTGTTATTGTTACTTCTGTTGCTATCATTGTGTAGTTATATTTTGTCGTTGCCGTTTTGGTTATTTTCATTGTTGATGTCGTGTTTCCATTGTTGTCGTCAGTGTAAACGGTATTGTCGTGGTAGTTTTTTGTTGCTGTGCGTCGCTGTTATAGTCGTTGACGTGGGTACCATTGCTGTTGTCCTCGTTGTCAACATTTTGTTGGCACTGTCACTGTTATCGTCGTGGTATTTGTCAGAGATTTGCCGTCATTATTTTCGTAGTTAACGACGTTGTTGTCGTATTGTCGTCGTTGTGACTATTGTTGCTGTTGTCGCCGTTGTCGCGGGTATTATTGTAGTTGTCTTAGTTGTTGACGGTGCTGCCGCTGGTGTTGTATGTCTTCAAGTTGTGTGGTTGTGTCGTCGTCGCCGTCGGTGCGGTCGTTGTCGTGGACGCCGTTGTTGTACTTGACGCCGTTATTGCTGTCATTTTCGCTCTTGTTATTGCTTCGCCGTTTATTGATACCGTCATTGTTGTCATTATTCTTGTTGTGGTTGTTGTTGTTATTGTCGCTTCTGTTGTTATCATTGTGTAGTTATATTTTGTCGTTGCCGTTTTGGTTATATTCATTGTTGATGTCGTGTTTTCATTGTTGTCGTCAGTGTCGACGGTATTCTCGTGGTAGTTTTTTGTTGCTGTGCGTCGCTGTTATAGTCGTTGACGTGGGTACCATTGCTGTTGTACTCGTTGTCAGCATTTTGTTGGCACTGTCACTGCTATCGTCGTGGTATTTGTCAGATATATTGCCGTCATTATTGTCGTAGTTAACGGCGTTGTTGTTGTATTGCCGTCGTTGTGATTATTGTTGCTGTTGTCGCCGTTGTCGCGAGTATTATTGTGGTTGTCTTAGTTGTTGCCGTTGTTGCCGCTGGTGTTGGTTGTCGTCAAGTTGTGTGGTTGTGTCGTCGTCGCCGTCGGTGCTGTCGTCGCGGACGCCGCTGTTGTACTTGACGCCGTGATTGCTGTCATTTTCGCTCTTGTTATTGCTTCGCCGTTTATTGATACCGTCATTGTTGCTGTCATTATTCTTGTTGTTGTTATTGTCGCTTCTGTTGCTATCATTGTGTAGTTATATTTTGTCGTTGCCGTTTTGGTTATTTTCATTGTTGATGTCGTGTTTCCATTGTTGTCGTCAGTGTAAACGGTATTGTCGTGGTAGTTTTTGTTGCTGTGCGTCGCTGTTATAGTCGTTGACGTGGGTACCATTGCTGTTGTCCTCGTTGTCAACATTTTGTTGGCACTGTCACTGTTATCGTCGTAGTATTTGTCAGAGATATAGCCGTCATTATTGTCGTAGTTAACGACGTTGTTGTCGTATTGCCTTCGTTGTGATTATTGTTGCTGTTGTCGCCGTTGTCGCTAGTATTATTATGGTTGTCTTAGTTGTTGCCGTTGTTGCCGCTGGTGTTGTTTGTCGTCAAGTTGTGTGGTTGTGTCGTCGTCGCCGTCGGTGCGGTCGTTGTCGTGTACGCCACTGTTGTACTTGACGCCGTTATTGTTGTCATTTTCGCTCTTGTTATTGCTTCGCCATTTTTTGATACCGTCATTGTTGTCATCATTCTTGTTATTGTTATTGTTGCTTCTGTTGCTATCATTGTGTAGTTATATTTTGTCGTTGCCGTTTTGGTTATTTTCATTGTTGATGTCGTGTTTCCATTGTTGTCGTCAGTGTCGACGGCATTGTCGTGGTAGATTTTTGTTGCTGTGTGTCACTGTTATAGTCGTTTACGTGGGTACCTTTGCTGTTGTACTCGTTGTCAGCATTTTGTTGGCACTTTCACTGCTATCGTCGTGGTATTTGTCAGAGATATTGCCGTCATTATTGTTGTAGTTAACGGCGTTGTTGTCTGTTTGTCGTTGTGATTATTGTTGCTGTTGTCGCCGTTGTCGCGAGTATTATTGTGGTTGTCTTAGTTGTTGACGTTGTTGCCGCTGGTGTTGTTGTCGTCAGTTGTGTGGTTGTGTCGTGGTCGCCGTCGGTGCGGTCGTTGTGGTGGACGCCGCTGTTGTTGTTTGCCGCCGTTATTGCTGTCATTTTCGCTCTTGTTATTGCTTCGCCATTTTTTGATACCGTCATTGTTGTCATCATTCTTGTTATTGTTATTGTTACTTCTGTTGCTATCATTGTGTAGTTATATTTTGTCGTTGCCGTTTTGGTTATTTTCATTGTTGATGTCGTGTTTTCATTCTTGTCGTCCGTGTCGACGGTATTCTCGTGGTAGTTTTTTGTTGCTGTGCGTCGCTGTTATAGTCGTTGACGTGGGTACCATTGCTGTTGTACTCGTTGTCAGCATTTTGTTGGCACTGTCACTGCTATCGTCGTGGTATTTGTCAGATATATTGCCGTCATTATTGTCGTAGTTAACGGCGTTGTTGTTGTATTGCCGTCGTTGTGATTATTGTTGCTGTTGTCGCCGTTGTCGCGAGTATTATTGTGGTTGTCTTAGTTGTTGCCGTTGTTGCCGCTGGTGTTGGTTGTCGTCAAGTTGTGTGGTTGTGTCGTCGTCGCCGTCGGTGCTGTCGTCGTGGACGCCGCTGTTGTACTTGACGCCGTGATTGCTGTCATTTTCGCTCTTGTTATTGCTTCGCCGTTTATTGATACCGTCATTGTTGCTGTCATTATTCTTGTTGTTGTTATTGTCGCTTCTGTTGCTATCATTGTGTAGTTATATTTTGTCGTTGCCGTTTTGGTTATTTTCATTGTTGATGTCGTGTTTCCATTGTTGTCGTCAGTGTAAACGGTATTGTCGTGGTAGTTTTTTGTTGCTGTGCGTCGCTGTTATCGTCGTTGACGTGGGTACCATTGCTGTTGTCCTCGTTGTCAACATTTTGTTGGCACTGTCACTGTTATCGTCGTGGTATTTGTCAGAGATATAGCCGTCATTATTGTCGTAGTTAACGACGTTGTTGTCGTATTGCCTTCGTGTGATTATTGTTGCTATGTCGCCGTTGTCGCGGGTATTATATTGGTTGTCTTAGTTGTTGACGTTGTTGACGCTGGTGTTATTTCTCTTCAAGTTGTTGTGGTTGTGTCGTGGTCGCCGTCGGTGCGGTCGTTGTGGTGGACGCCGCTGTTGTTGTTTGCCGCCGTTATTGCTGTCATTTTCGCTCTTGTTATTGCTTCGCCATTTTTTGATACCGTCATTGTTGTCATCATTCTTGTTATTGTTATTGTTACTTCTGTTGCTATCATTGTGTAGTTATATTTTGTCGTTGCCGTTTTGGTTATTTTCATTGTTGATGTCGTGTTTTCATTGTTGTCGTCAGTGTCGACGGTATTCTCGTGGTAGTTTTTTGTTGCTGTGCGTCGCTGTTATAGTCGTTGACGTGGGTACCTTTGCTGTTGTACTCGTTGTCAGCATTTTGTTGGCACTTTCACTGCTATCGTCGTGGTATTTGTCAGAGATATTGCCGTCATTATTGTTGTAGTTAACGGCGTTGTTGTTGTTGTTGTTGTATTGCCGTCGTTGTGATTATTGTTGCTGTTGTCGCCGTTGTCGCGAGTATTATTGTGGTTGTCTTAGTTGTTGCCGTTGTTGCCGCTGGTGTTGGTTATCGTCAAGTTGTGTGGTTGTGTCGTCGTCGCCGTCGGTGCTGTCGTCGCGGACGCCGCTGTTGTACTTGACGCCGTGATTGCTGTCATTTTCGCTCTTGTTATTGCTTCGCCGTTTATTGATACCGTCATTGTTGCTGTCATTATTCTTGTTGTTGTTATTGTCGCTTCTGTTGCTATCATTGTGTAGTTATATTTTGTCGTTGCCGTTTTGGTTATTTTCATTGTTGATGTCGTGTTTCCATTGTTGTCGTCAGTGTAAACGGTATTGTCGTGGTAGTTTTTGTTGCTGTGCGTCGCTGTTATAGTCGTTGACGTGGGTACCATTGCTGTTGTCCTCGTTGTCAACATTTTGTTGGCACTGTCACTGTTATCGTCGTAGTATTTGTCAGAGATATAGCCGTCATTATTGTCGTATTGCCTTCGTTGTGATTATTGTTGCTGTTGTCGCCGTTGTCGCTAGTATTATTATGGTTGTCTTAGTTGTTGCCGTTGTTGCCGCTGGTGTTGTTTGTCGTCAAGTTGTGTGGTTGTGTCGTCGTCGCCGTCGGTGCGGTCGTTGTCGTGTACGCCACTGTTGTACTTGACGCCGTTATTGTTGTCATTTTCGCTCTTGTTATTGCTTCGCCATTTTTTGATACCGTCATTGTTGTCATCATTCTTGTTATTGTTATTGTTACTTCTGTTGCTATCATTGTGTAGTTATATTTTGTCGTTGCCGTTTTGGTTATTTTCATTGTTGATGTCGTGTTTTCATTGTTGTCGTCAGTGTCGACGGTATTCTCGTGGTAGATTTTTGTTGCTGTGCGTCACTGTTATAGTCGTTTACGTGGGTACCTTTGCTGTTGTACTCGTTGTCATCATTTTGTTGGCACTTTCACTGCTATCGTCGTGGTATTTGTCAGAGATATTGCCGTCATTATTGTCGTAGTTAACGGCGTTGTTGTTGTTGTTGTTGTATTGCCGTCGTTGTGATTATTGTTGCTGTTGTCGCCGTTGTCGCGAGTATTATTGTGGTTGTCTTAGTTGTTGCCGCGGGTGTTGGTTGTCGTCACGTCGCCGTCGGTGCTGTCGTCGTGGACGCCGCTGTTGTACTTGACGCCGTGATTGCTGTCATTTTCGCTCTTGTTATTGCTTCGCCGTTTATTGATACCGTCATTGTTGCTGTCATCATTCTTGTTGTTGTTATTCTCGCTTCTGTTGCTATCATTGCGTAGTTATATTTTGTCGTTGCCTTTTTGGTTATTTTCATTGTTGATGTCGTGTTTCCATTGTTGTCGACGGTTTTGTCGTGGTAGTTTTTTGTTGCTGTGCGTCACTGTTATAGTCGTTTCCGTGGGTACCTTTGCTGTTGTACTCGCTGTCAACATTTTGTTGGCACTGTCACTGTTATCGTCGTGGTATTTGTCAGAGATATTGCCGTCATTATTATCGTAGTTAACGACGTTGTTGTCGTTTTGCCGTCGTTGTGACTATGGTTGCTGTTGTCGCGGGTATTATTGTGGTTGTCTTTGTTGTTGACGTTGTTGCCGCTGGTGTTGTTTGTAGTGAAGTTGTTATGGTTGTGTCGTGGTCGCCGTCGGTGCGGTCGTTGTCGTGGACGCCGGTGTTGTATTTGACGCCGTTATTGCTGTCATTTTCGCTCTTAACAACGACGACCAGCAGCAACAACAGCAACGTACAGTAATGTCAAAAATGGCGAAGCAATACCAAGAGCGACGACGACAACAACGACGATAACGACGAAAGCAACAATAACGACGGCAGACACAACAGCAACAGCGACAACGGCGACAAAACGACCGCAGCGACTACAACGACGACACAGCGGCACCAAGAGAGCATCAACACCGACAACTACCTCAACAACAAGAAGACCAGCAACACCAGCGGCAACAACGTCAACAACTATGACAACGACATTGGTACCAACTACAACGGCGACGCACAGCAACAAAACAATCACGACCACGAAGGTACTAACGGCAACCACGACACAACTGCAGCAACAAAACAGCAACAACACTAGCAGCAACAAGGTCAGCAACCAAGACGAGAACAACAGTACCCACAACAACTGGGACGCACAGGAATGAAAATACCTGCGACAACAAAACCGGCCACAATGAAAAGAACAATGGCAACAGCACAACAACGACACCAACAGCACAGTCAACAGTTACAACAAGAATAACAACGGCGACGGCGACCGCATCAAAAATGGCGAAGCAATAACAAAAGCGAGAAAGACAGTAATAACGGTAACGGAAAAAGCAGCAATAACGACGCGAAGCACAACAGCAACGACAAAGAGACCGCAGCGACTACAACCACGACGCAACTGCAACAAGAAGAGCAGTAATAGCAACAACAACAATAACGTCCACATCGACGAACACTGCGCAGTTATTTTCAAAATGGTCTTCTTCGGCAAAATGTTCCAACGTACGTGCAGTTATGGCAATTACTTAAGTAGCTCAATTTGAAATAAAACTTGTTGCCTATAAAAGTTAGGTCATGCATCACCCAAAAATTGTTTTACGTCTAAGCATAAACCTAATTCTAGGTTCGAATCTGTTTCCACTGCTTTGACCGATCCAGCTAAAACGTAGGCTAAAAGTTGTCAAACCTGTCCTGGTATACCCAGTGAAACCATAGGCCCGAAACTGTCCCGTCTGTTCCTAATGATCAATTAAAAATACAGGCTCTAAACTGTTCCGACCGACCTTAAAAATATAGGCTGGAAATTGTTCTGCCGTTCCAGCAATGTATATACAGGGAGTATACCCTTGTACTACAGACGTATTGCTGTCCCATGGGTAAACGGGAAGCCCTCGGAATAACATATGCCGATGGCGGCAGTCTGATACATAAAATATTTAAGGTAAATGTTAGGACAGTCAGACAAAATGAAAAATACTGCGTGGGTGTCAGCCAAAAGCTGGTCAAAATATTTAAGTTAATTTTGTTATTTTGTGGTGCAGTGTTCACACATGGTTTGCCAAAAAACCAGCTTCATCACTTTACGTATGGGTATGGGTCTAACTAACCACAATTTAAGGAAACAATTGAATATGGTTTTGTTTTTAAATCTTTCGGCCTTTGGCTACGAATGTAATGTATGTTTCTGCGTTACTGTGTCAAAAATATTCTAGTAATGCTGTGTACATATTTTTGCGTTGATTGTGCCGCATTTATATTTCTGTACGGTTATGTGTTTGCATAATATTTTGTATTGTATTTGATTGAGTGACCCTAGAAACATCTGTGAATGCCTGAATTGCTAAAAGATAGAATTGTCCCGAGCCTACATTCTTTACCGAAGGCAGGATATAGAGCCCCGGTACATAAGACAGGTGTGAACGAATGGTTTCCGTTTTGTTAACATCACCGTTTACAGTTTACCGTAAAGTAAAAGTGATACATACATGTTGTATAAGATTTTTGCATGACGGAAATATCAAACTTTGTTCAGATGTTCAAGACCCCTCTCCTGTCGTCTAAAGATTACATTTATAGTAGTGGATTTAAGAGCCATTTGTTTCTAATTGTTTGCCCTTTAATTGCTTTTAGTTTTATTAACTTTTCGCCATGTTGCAACGGGATGTCCGTGTCCGGTAATAATTAAAGTTCGTTTACGTTTCCGTTAATATGGAAATACGAAAGTTCCGTTGTTGCATATTCTGCAGGCAATAGTTTGATTTAAAATATATAATAATATATTAAACCCATGACATGCAAAATCTTAAGAATTTTGCTACTTTTTGTGTAATTTTACCAGAAACCGTGGTGAATATCTGCTTATATCAGTTGTATTTGCAGAAACAATCCACTTTTCAAACGTTTATGCTCAAATAACTGCTGTTTGTTTTGTTACCGTTGTTTGCATCACTGTCTTTTCGTTATTAGTTGCATTGCATTTTGTGTGTATATAATGCTTTATTATGCTATTAATTTTTTTATATATACTGGATGTCGTATTTGGAACGGGTGGAAACACGAAGAACAGTTTTTACATCATTTCTCTATAACGCGAAACGAACATATATCCATGCATCATCGGCCAGTTTTCAACTCACCAAGTCAAAATCAAATATAATTATAATATATGTCCCTTACATGAAAAATTTCAATTAACCTTGTATAAATCATCGTATTTTAAAGTTTGCGTTGCAGCGGCTTGAATCGGTATCACGGCATTTGGTATATCGTGAATTAAAATCGTGTTATGTTTAATCTACTGTTTTCCATATCTGGTGAAAATTTACCTTTCGTCTTCATTACGGAGTCTTCGGATGTTTCCTGCAACAGTTAGTTGTACACTAAAAATGGTTTTTCTCTGGCGGAGTCGAATTTGACTCATGTGTGTAGTCCCATAGAGCCTATTTCGGAGAGTACTTGACTAGCCATTTTTTGCAGTGTATGCGTATTTATGAGGTCCAACCGAAGACAGCGAACAACTAGAATTTAAATTACTGAAAACGGTACGAGAAAGTGAAAATAATATCGGATTTTCAATCGGATAGTGAATAATTTTCACTTAATTTCACGTAAAGTTTTACAACCATATGATACTTTTCAGCAGGGTGTAAACGGATAGTAAAACCAACGTAAAACGGATAGTGATCAAAATAACAGAAACGTAGATTTTGATTTATAGCTAAATTTGGCCATAAAAATAACAACCATGGTATGACCATTAGGGTGTAAACGGATGTTAAAAGTAACGAAGACGGTACTGATCCAACAACGGAAATGGAAACTTATATTGAAGTAGAGGTTTCAATGCTTTCTTTTTGTGCCAACCGAGTTAGGGATGCAAATGTTCACCGGGCTCCCTAAATTTTTAAACTGAAAATTACGTATGCACCGAAATTTTGGCCAATGTATAGCACAAGGGCTTCCAGTTTTCACATCCACTCTGTATGACGGTCAAATTTTCCGCTGATTTGGTAGAAAAATTAAAAAATTTAATGCCTAGATTTTACCCTGGGTTGTTGGTAGGGAAAATCTAAAGCATAGGTTTTGGTTGGAAAAGTGGAAAATTCTAATGCCCAGATTTTCCCCTGAGTTGGTAGGGAAATCTGAAGCATAGGTTTTGGTTGGAAAACGGGAAAAGTGGAAAATTCTAATGCCTATAGATTTTCTCCTATGTTGGTAGGGAAAATCAGAAGCGTAGGTTTTGGTTGGGAAAGTGGAAACTTGAAATGCCTAGATTTTTATTCTGGGTTGGTAGGGAAAATCTGAAGCACAGGTTCTGGTTGGAAAACGGGAAAAGTGGAAAAGGTGGGGAAAATCTCAAGCATAGGTTTTGGTTGGAAAGCGGGAAAAGTGGAAAATTCCAATGCCTAGATTTTTACCTTGGGTTTTGTAAGGAAAATCTGGGTTTTGGCTAGAAAACGGGAAAAGTGGAAAATTTTAATGCCTATGTTTCTACATTTGGGTTGGTAGGGAAAATCTGAAGCATAGGTTTTGGTTGTAAAACGAAAAAAGTGGAAAATTGTAATGCCTAGATTTTTTCCCTGGGATGGTAGGGAAAATCTGAAGCACAGGTTTCGGTTGGAAAACGGGAAAACTTAAAAATTCAAGCGTAGGGCATAGGTTTTGGTTGGAAAACGGGAAAAGTGGAAAATTCTAATGCCTAGATTTTCCCATGGGTTGGTAAGGAAAATCTGAAGCATAGGTTTTGGTTGGAAAACGGGAAAAGTGGAAAATTATAATGCCTAGATTTTTTCCCTGGGTTGGTAGGAAAAATCTGAAGCATAGGTTTTGATTGGAAAACGGGAAAAGTGGAAAATTCCAATGCCTAGATTTTCACCCTGGGTTGGTAGGGAAAATCTGAAGCAAAGGTTTCGGTTGGAAGCCTGGGTTGGTAGGGAAAATCTGGGTTTTGGCTAGAAAACGGGAAAAGTGGAAAATTCTAATGCCTAGATTTTTCCCAGGGATGGTAGGGAAAATTAGAAGCATAGGTTTTGGTTGGAAAACGGGAAAAGCGGAAAATTCTAATGCCTAGATTTTTACCCTGGGTTGGTAGGGAAAATCTGAAGCAAAGGTTTCGGTTGGAAGCCTGGGTTGGTAGAAAAAATCTGGGTTTTGGTTGGAAAACGGGAAAAGCGGAAAATTCTAATGCCTAGATTTTTACCCTGGGTTGGTTGGTAAAATCTGAAGCATAGGTTTTGGTTGAAAAACGGGAAAAGTGGAAAATTGAAATGCCTAGATATTTCGTTGGTTAGTAAGAGAAATCTAAAGCAATGGTTGGAAAACGGGAAAAGTGGAAAATTCAAGCGTAGAACATAGGTTTTGGTTGAAAAACGGGAAAAGTGGAAAATTTTAATGCCTAGATTTTACGTTGGGTTGTTAGGGAAAAAATGAAGCATAGGTTTTTGGTTGGAAAACGGGAAAAGTGGAAAATTCTAATGCCTAGATTTTTATTCTGGGTTGGTAGGGAAAATCTGAAGCGCAGGTTCTGGTTGGAAAACGGGAAAAGTGGAAAATTCTAATGCCTAGATTTTTACCCTAAGATGGTAGGAAAAATTTGAAGCAAAGGTTTCGGTTGAAAAATGGGAAAAGTGGAAAATTCAAGCGTAGGGCATAGGTTTTGGTTGCAAAACGGGAAAAGCGGAAAATTCTAATGCCTAGATTTTTACCCTGGGTTGGTAGGGAAAATCTGAAGCAAAGGTTTCGGTTGGAAGCCTGGGTTGGTAGAAAAAATCTGGGTTTTGGTTGAAAAACGGGAAAAGTGGAAAATTGAAATGCCTAGATATTTTGTTGGTCAGTAAGAGAAATCTAAAGCAATGGTTGGAAAACGGGAAAAGTGGAAAATTCAAGCGTAGAACATAGGTTTTGGTTGAAAAACGGGAAAAGTGGAAAATTTTAATGCCTAGATTTTACGTTGGGTTGTTAGGGAAAAAATGAAGCATAGGTTTTTGGTTGGAAAACGGGAAAAGTGGAAAATTCTAATGCCTAGATTTTTATTCTGGGTTGGTAGGGAAAATCTGAAGCGCAGGTTCTGGTTGGAAAACGGGAAAAGTGGAAAATTCTAATGCCTAGATTTTTACCCTAAGATGGTAGGAAAAATTTGAAGCAAAGGTTTCGGTTGAAAAATGGGAAAAGTGGAAAATTCAAGCGTAGGGCATAGGTTTTGGTTGCAAAACGGGAAAAGCGGAAAATTCTAATGCCTAGATTTTTACCCTGGGTTGGTAGGGAAAATCTGAAGCAAAGGTTTCGGTTGGAAGCCTGGGTTGGTAGAAAAAATCTGGGTTTTGGTTGAAAAACGGGAAAAGTGGGAAATTGAAATGCCTAGATATTTTGTTGGTCAGTAAGAGAAATCTAAAGCAATGGTTGGAAAACGGGAAAAGTGGAAAATTCAAGCGTAGAACATAGGTTTTGGTTGAAAAACGGGAAAAGTGGAAACTTTTAATGCCTAGATTTTACCTTGGGTTGTTAGGGAAAATCTGAAGCATAGGTTTTTGGTTGGAAAACGGGAAAAGTGGAAAATTTTAATGCCTAGATTTACCCTGGTTTGGTAGGCAAAAATCTGAAGCACAGGTTCTGGTTGGAAAACGGGAAAAGTGGAAAATTCTAATGCCTAGATTTTCACCCTGGGTTGGTAAGAAAAATCTGAAGCATAGGTTTTGGTTGGAAAGCGGTAAAAGTGGAAAATTGAAATGCCTAGAAATTTTCTTGGTTAGTAAGAGAAGTCTAAAACAATGGTTGAAAAACGGGAAAAGTTGAAAATTCAAGCGTAGGGCATAGGTTTTGGTTGGAAAACGGGAAAAGTGGAAAATTCTAATGCCTAGATTTTTACCCTGGGTTGGTAGGGAAAATCTGAAGCACAGGTTTTGGTTGGAAAAGGGGGGGGGGGGGGGGGGGGGGAGGGGTGGAGCCTGGGTTGGTAGGGGAAAATCTGGGGGTTTTGGTTGGAAAACGGAAAAAGCGGAAAATTCTAATGCCTAGATTTTTACCCTGGGTTGGTTGGGAAAATCTGAAGCATAGGTTTTGGTTGGAAAGCGGGAAAAGTGGAAAATTGAAATGCCTAGATATTTTCTTGGTTAGTAAGAGAAGTCTAAAACAATGGTTGAAAAACGGGAAAAGTTGAAAATTCAAGCGTAGGGCATAGGTTTTGGTTGGAAAACGGGAAAAGTGGAAAATTCTAATGCCTAGATTTTTCCCCTGGGTTGGTAAGGAAAATCTGAAGCATAGGTTTTGGTTGGAAAACGGGAAAAGCGGAAAATTCTAATGCCTAGATTTTTACCCTGGGTTGGTAGGGAAAATCTGAAGCAAAGGTTTCGGTTGGAAGCCTGGGTTGGTAGGGAAAATCTGGGTTTTGGTTGGAAAACGGAAAAAGCGGAAAATTCTAATGCCTAGATTTTTACCCTGGGTTGGTTGGGAAAATCTGAAGCATAGGTTTTGGTTGAAAAACGGGAAAAGTGGAAAATTGAAATGCCTAGATTTACCCTGGTTTGGTAGGCAAAAATCTGAAGCACAGGTTCTGGTTGGAAAACGGGAAAAGTGGAAAATTCTAATGCCTAGATTTTCACCCTGGGTTGGTAAGAAAAATCTGAAGCATAGGTTTTGGTTGGAAAGCGGTAAAAGTGGAAAATTGAAATGCCTAGATATTTTCTTGGTTAGTAAGAGAAGTCTAAAACAATGGTTGAAAAACGGGAAAAGTTGAAAATTCAAGCGTAGGGCATAGATTTTGGTTGGAAAACGGGAAAAGTGGAAAATTCTAATGCCTAGATTTTTACCCTGGGTTGGTAGGAAAAATCTGAAGCAAGTGGTTTCGGTTGGAAGCCTGGGTTGGTAGGGAAAATCTGGGTTTTGGTTGGAAAACGGAAAAAGCGGAAAATTCTAATGCCTAGATTTTTACCCTGGGTTGGTTGGGAAAATCTGAAGCATAGGTTTTGGTTGGAAAGCGGGAAAAGTGGAAAATTGAAATGCCTAGATATTTTCTTGGTTAGTAAGAGAAGTGTAAAACAATGGTTGAAAAACGGGAAAAGTTGAAAATTCAAGCGTAGGGCATAGGTTTTGGTTGGAAAACGGGAAATGAGAAAGGGTTAAACAGAAAATAATATTCATATGAGAAAGGGTTAAGCGAAAAATTTTCAGTTTACTATCTATAACCCCTTCTCACATTGAGTTGCCTATAGTACTAAATCACCACAAGACGTGAGAGCCCCCTCGGGCTCGAGCGTCAAGCTCCTATAGCTGAGTGAATTTTACTTTTCCAACTACGATTTTCCTTGACACAACCAAACCAGGAAAATTCCGGGCGGTTAACCAAGCCATGAAAATTTAGGCGTTTAAATTTTATAACTTTCGTGTTTCCCAAACAAATTTTACGCGTCCTACATTCCCTACCAAAAATGGGAATCAGGGTGCAACTGAAGCCAACAAAGCTTACCGGAGCCAGAGGCGAGGCGAAATTAGGTAGTAAAAATGTTGGTTAATTAGTTAATTTTAGCCAATATCTGCAATATATATGTTGTTGTTTGGCTTTACGCTAATTTTCAGCGAAATGTCGGAAATTGTCTTGAAAATTGTGACAAAAGTAAAAGAAAACGCGCTAAACCGATAAATTTTGCAAAATTATGCAAAATTTTACTGCCGAACTTGCCGGAATCTCCTGCAAAAATTCTACCGGAGCCAGAGCCCGATTTTCTGCCAGAGCCGGAGGCAGACCTCCGGTTGTACCCATGCTGGGAATATAATATATGCGTTCGACTTCCCTACCAAACCAGAAAATGTCCGGGCGTTCGAATTTCCCAATTTTTTCAATTGTCAAACAAATCCTACGCTTGATTTTTCCTTCCAACCCAGCAGGGTACAACCGAAGTCTGCCTCCGGCTCGGACAGAAAATCTGCCTCCGGCTCCAGTAGAATTTTTGTCGGAGGTCCGGCAATTTCGGTTGTAAAATTTTGCATAATTTTGCAAAATTTATCTGTTTAGCGTGTTTCGTAACGAAACAATTTTCGACATTTCGCAGAAAATTTGCGTAAAACCAAATAACTTAACAACATTTTGCAACTAATTTTAACCATCATTTTTACTACCTAATTTCATCTTATGGTCATACACGTTATACTGTATACACTACTGCAAAAAATTGTTTCCCCATATCCGAGCCCCTAAGTCTGTAGTTTTATTGTTTCTAAATTAAATGTCTAAATGTCACTCATATCCTTTGTAGTCCCTGCTGACAACTTGCACTCTCTTTATAAACGACCTATGCTTGGTCACATTGCCGTCCATACCTATGCTAAATTGTCAATACGTTATTTAAAGGACGACTGTTCTGTCCAGAGTCTGTCAGAAGGGACTCAGCTTATTTCATAACACAAAGGGACTCAGCTATTTCTGTTAAAAGCGACTCAGCTTATTTCATTTGGTCCGAAAGAACTTTGTTTAGCGATTATACAGGGTTTGTTCGAAGGAACTCGTATTGTCATACACTGTGTCCAGACAGTGCCTACATTGTCCTTTGTACCGTCGACCGACCTGTAGCCAAAACCTACTAGCTTACACCTTCTGTTAAGTCGTTGTGGCTTAAGAACATCGTCGTTTTGACCCGCCCTTAAAACCAGGTCTGTGGACAATTTTTTACAGTAGCGTAGACAGTATTACGTGAATGATCCATTACCTATAGCTCCGGCTCCGGCAACTTTCATTTACCTCCGGTTCCGGTATTTTTCACCTCCGGTTGCACCCTGCATATGGATCGACCGGATCCGAGATCCGGGCCGGATCTCTGCAAATTTTTAAGATCCGGATCCGGTAAAATAAACTACCGGATCTCCGGATACAAAATTTGGTATGCAAACAAAAACATACCAAAATTGGCGTATGTATTTCAACTATGCGTACGTAATCTAATAAGCACTGTGTGAGCATTAATGCTCTGTTGGAATGTCAGGTTAATGACATCCACGTGGAGACCAGTGTTGTTGCGGAAAAAGAACAACCATAAAAATTTTAGACTTCTTTTTTAGTTGCTGCAAGTTTTGTTGACTAATTTTGCAAAAGAATCAGTTGAACTTTTTCTATTTTATATACATTAGGTATTGAAAAATTATCCAGCTAGTAGGATCCGGATCCGGATCTGCATTTTAAGATCCGGATCCGGTAAATGCAAAATTTTGGATCCGGTCGTTCCCTAACCCTGCAACCCAGGAATAATCTAAGCGTTTAAATTTTCCACTTTTCACGTTTTCCAAACGAAATTTACACTACAGATTTTCCCTTCAGCAGTAAAATCTATGCTTGGAATTTTTTCTACCAAACCAGTGGAAAATCAGGCCGTCATATAAGAGTCGCTGCGCTGCACTCCTGGCCAAGTTTTCCACCCTGGAAAACTCCGTTCTATACACGGGATGAAATTTTTAAGATTTTGTAGATGAATTTTATAATTTTATGTTAAATAAAATTGCGGTTGAACAATTCCGTTTAAAGCACTAGAAGCTTGCATTTTATCATGTTTCATGATATATGAATGCCAAAAAGCACAATGCAAACGGATATCCGTTTACGGTAAAAATCGGTGCCCGTTTCCCTTATAGAAATAAGTAACGGAAATTGTGTTATACTTATTTAAGATTAAAATTTAGTTTAAATCTCTTATATAACTTGCAATTTTTCATTACAGATATGTTGCAATTATTTGTAATGAAATTTAAATCACAAAATTCATCCAAAATCTGAAAAACATTGATGTATCGCCATTTTTTTAAAATTTTACAAAGTTCGGTGAATATCTGCATCCTCAGTTGCGCTGGCAGAAAAATAAAACATCTTTGAAACTTTTATAAGTACTTCAGTTTCCATTTTCCGTTTCCGTTATTTTGACCACTATCTGTTTACATTATTTTTACTATCCGTACTTTTTTACTATCCGTACTTTTATAAGTACTTCAGTTTCCATTTTCCGTTTCCGTTATTTTGACCACTATCTGTTTACATTATTTTTACTATCCGTTTAATACATTTTGCTGAAAAGTGTCCTTGGTGGTAAAACTACGTTAAATTAAGTGAAAATTGTTCACTATTCGATTGAAAATTCGGTATTATTTTAACTTTCTCGTTCCGTGTCCAGTAATCTAAATTTCGGTTGTACACTGTCTTTGGTTGCACCTGGTAAATACGCATACATTGTAAAAAATAGCGAGTCAAATAGACACTTTCCGAAATAGGCTCTACGGGACTACACACATGAGTCAAATTCGACTCCGCCAGAGAAAAACCATTTTTAGTGTACAACTAACTGTTGCAGGAAACATCCGAAGACTCCGTAATGAAGACGAAAGGTAAATTTTCACCGGATATGGAAATCAGATTAAACATAACACACGATTTTAATTCACGATATGTCCAGTGCTGCAATACACATTCAAGCCGCTGCATTGAAAGCTTTAAAATACGGTGTTTTAAACAAGAGGTTATTCTGAAAATTTTCCATATAAAAGACATTTATAATCATAAGTATTTGATTTTGCATATGATCCTTTATTTTGTCTGCATGCGCTTTCGTAGGTGTTTATAACTTGGTGAGTTGAAAACTGACCGATGATGCAGGTATATATTCATTTCGCGTTATAAAGAAATGATGCAAGAACTATTCTTTGTGTTTCCCCGCGTTTCAAATACGACATCGAGTATAGCAAAAGAAAAATTAATAGCATAATACATCAAAAAGCATTATATACACACAAAATGCAATGAAACTTGTAAATAACGAAAAGACAGCGATCAGAACAACGATACAAACAGCAGATATTTGAGCATAAAAGTTTAAAAAGTTAATTATGTTACTGCAAATACAACTGAGATAAGCAGATATTAACCACGATTTCTAGAAAAGTTATCCAAAAAGTAGGAAAATTCTTTAGTTTTTGCATGTCATAAGTTTTGATTACGCCTGTTAAAACTTAATTCTGACTAAATATATGTATAGAGCCACAGTTTGAATCAGTTAAAGTAATTTTAGGGGTTTGAGGGCCAAAATTGTTCATGAAGTTAAACGAAAAGAAACGTGACAAACACTTAATGCACAGCTCAAAAGCGTTCCCTTCTGATACTGTTATTTCGAGCATTTATATTGCTAAATACATAACCTACCAACATTTTACCAAAAATACGCTTACTGTTTAGTAACCAATGGCTCTTAAATCCACTACTATAAATGTAATCTTTAGCCGACAGGAGAAAGATCTTGAACAGCTGAATAAGGTCTGATACTTCTGTCATGCAAAAATCTTATACAACATGTATGTATCACTTTTACTTTACGGTAAACTGTAAACGGTGATGTTAACAAAACGGAAACCATTCGTTCACCCCTGTCTTATGTACCGGGGCTCTATATCCTGCCTTCGGTAAAGAATCTAGGCTCGGGACAATTCTATCTTTTAGCAATTCAGGCATTCACAGGTGTTTCTAGGGTCACTCAATCAAATACAATACAAAATATTATGCAAACACATAACCGTACAGAAATATAAATGCGGCACAATCAACACAAAATATGTACACAAATGTAAGGGACATAAATAATCATATTTGATTTCGCATGTGATCCTTTATTTTTGTCTGCATATATACGCTTTCGAAGGTATACTTGGTGGGTTGAAAACTGGCCGATGATGCTTATATATAATTCGTTTCGCGTTATAGAGAAATGATGCAAAAACTGTTCTTCGTGTTTCCATCCGTATCAAATACGACATGCAGTATATCAAAAAGAAAAATTTTATAGCAAAATACATCAAAAAAGTATTATATACACAAAGTGCAATGTAACTTGTAAATAACGAAAAGACAGCGATCAAAACAACGGTAACAAATGGCGGATATTTGAGCATAAACGTTTAGAAAGTCAATTATGTTTCTGCATGCGCCCAGAAATGAAATTGATAGCATTACAATTTACTGCTATGTGCAAGAAATATCGGCAATGAATCGGCATTTTTTTGCAGTGCCGATGCCGATACTCACAAAAAGTGTCGATTATTACCGATGTCGATTAATCGGCACGTCCCTACTTTAAATGTAATCTTTAGCCGACAAGAGAGGTCTTGAACAGCTGAATAAAGTCTGATATTTCTGTCATGCAAAAATCTTATACAACATGTATGTACGTATCATTTTTACGTTAGGGTAAACTGTAAGCGGCGATTTTAACAAAACGGAAAACATTCGTTCACACTGATTTGTTTGTTAGCCCCAGTTAGCGCAAGCTATGAAGCTCGGGACATCTTTATTTTTTAGTGCTTCCCAGGTTTTAGACATTCAGGCATTCGCAGATGTTTCTAATGTCACTCAATCAAATATTAATACAAAATAATATGCAAACACTTAACTGTAGAGAAATATCAATGTGGCACAAACAAAACAGAAATATGCGCATAGTATCATCATAATATTTTTGACATAACGCAGAAATATACATTACATTACATCCATAGCCAAAGGCCGAAAGATTTAAAAACAAACCCATTTTCAAATGTTTCCTTATAAAAAGTGTGGATTAGTTAGACCCATACCCAGACATAACGTGATGAAGCTGGTTATATGGCAAACCATGTAAACACCGCGCAACATATAAAACCATTAACTTTAACGTTTTGGCCGACTTTTGGCTGACATCCACATAATATTTTTAATTTCGTCTGAGAGACTCTCCTAAGATTTACCTTATATATTTTATCTATAAGACTATGACGCCAACGGACCATGTTATTCTGAGGGCGTCCCATTTACCCGCAGCACAGCATTAGGTCTGTAGTGCAATGGTACACTACTGTACATTGCTGGAACAGCAGAACAATTTCTAGCCTATATTTTTGCAAGGCCAGACGGAATAGTTTCAAGCCTGTATTTTCGCTGGATTATTTAGAACAGACGGCACAGTATGCTGAGGCAACTTTTATGAGTATCAAGTTTTATTTCAACTTAGTAATTGCCATAACAGCTCGTACAGTGGCACGTTTTGGCGACGACCATTTTAAAAATGACCGCGCAGTGTTCGTCGATGTGGACGTTATCGTTGTAGCTGCTGTTGCTGCTCTTCTTGTTGCAGTTGTGCCATCGTTGTAGTCGCTGCGGTCGCGGTCGTTGTGTCGTTCTCGCTGTTGCTGTTGCGTTTGCCGTCGTGATTGCTGGTTTGGTCGTTATCGCCTTTGCTGTCGTTCTCGCTCTTGTCATTGCTTCGCCCCTTTTGACGCCGCCGTCGTCGCCGTTGTTATCGTTGTAACTGCTGCTTTTGCTGTTGGTGTCGTTGTTGTGATGTTACCATTGTTCTTCTCGTCATTGTGGCAGATTTTGTCTTCGTAGGTATTTTCACTGCTGTGCGTTCCTGTTGTCGTGGGATCTATTGTTCTTGTCTTCACTGCTGTCGTTGCTGCTGACGGTGTTGCAGCTCCTTGTCGTTGCGGTTGTGTAGTGGTTGCGGTTGGTGCCGTCGTTGTTGAGATTATTTTGTTGCTGCTATGCGTCGCTGTTGTCACCGTTGTCGTTGGTACCATTGTCGTGGTCTCATTTGTTGAATTTGTTGCCGCTGGTGTTGCTGGTCTTGTTGTTGCAGTCGCGCCGTCGTTATAGTCGCTGCGGTGGCGGTTCGTTGTCTCGTTGTCGCTGTTGCGTTTGCCGTCGTGATTGCTGGTTTCGTCGTTATCGTTTTTGCTGTCGTTCTCGCCCTTGTTATTGCTTCGCCACTTTTGATGCCGTCGTCGCCGTTGTTATCGTTGTAACTGCTGCTTCTGCTGTTGAAGTCGTTGTTGTGCTGTTAGCATTGTCCTTCTCGTATTGCAGCTGGTTTTGCCTTTGTAGGTATTTTCCTTGCTGTGCGTTCCTGTTGTTGTGGGTACTATTGTTATCGTCTTCGTTGCTGACGTTGATGCTGCTGGTGTTGCTGCTGTTCTTGTTGTTGCGGTTGTGTAGTGGTTACCGCTGGTACCGTCGTGGTCGTGATTGTTTTGTTGCTGTTGTACCACTGTTGTTGCCGTAGTTGTTAACGTTGTTGCCGATGGTGTTGCTGGTCTTGTTGTGGTTGTGTCGTGGTTGCCGTCGGTACGGTTGTTGTCCTAGTCGTCGCTGTTGCTGTCGTGTTTGCCGTCGTTATTGTTGTCTTTGTCGTTCGTTGTTGTCATCATTCTTGTTGGTTATTGTCGTTTCTGTGGTTGTAACCGTTGTGTAGTTGAATTTTGTCGCTGCCGTCTTTGTTGTCGTGTTTCTATTGTTGCATTCGTGTTTTCATTGTTGTCGT
The DNA here is from genome assembly GCA_030248215.1 of Enoplolaimus lenunculus. Classification (NCBI taxonomy): domain Eukaryota; kingdom Metazoa; phylum Nematoda; class Enoplea; order Enoplida; family Thoracostomopsidae; genus Enoplolaimus; species Enoplolaimus lenunculus. Next base: position 38,441 of record JASANG010001940.1, on the reverse strand, counting down.
CAGTATTGACGGTTTTGACGTGGTACTTCTTTTGTTGCTGTGCGTCGCTGTTATTGCCTTTGACGTGGGTAACATTGCTGTTATCTTTCTGTTGGCGCTGTCACTGTTGCCGTCGTCGTCCTATTTGTCATAGATATTGCCGTCGTTATTGTCGTTATTGGTGGCGTTGTTATCGTCGTATTACTATTGTCGTTGTTGAAGCTATTGCTGCTCTTCTTGTTTTAGTTGTATCGTCTTGTAGTCTCTGCGATCATCGTTGTTACTGTTGCTTCAGCGTCGTTGTGGTTTTGCCATTGTTCTTCTTGTCATTGTGGCCGCTTTTGTCTTCGTAGTTGTTTTCATTGCTGTGCTTTGTTGTTGTCGCCGTTGTAGTAGGTACTATTGTTTTTGTTTTCATCGCTGACGTTGTTGCCACTGGTGTTGCTGCTCTTCTTGTTGCGTTTGTGTGGTGGTTACAGTTATTGCCGTAGTTATCGTGATTGTTTTTGTTGCTGTGCGCCGTTGTCGTGGGTACCATTGTCGTTGTCCTAGTTGTTGACGTCGTTGCTGATGGCGTTGCTTGTCTTCTTGTTGTTGTTGTGTCGTGATTGCCGTCGATTCGGTCGTTGTCGCGATTGCCGTCGGTGCGGTCGTTGTCGTGATTGCCGTCGGTGCGGTCGTTGTCGTGATTGCCGTCGGTGCGGTCGTTGTCGTGGTCGCCACAGTTGTCGTCTTTGCCGTCGTTATTGCTGTCATTGTCGATCTTGTTATTGCTTCGCTGTTTCTGCACCATTCTTGTTATTTTTGCTTTTGCTGTTATTGTCGTTGTATAGTTGTATTTCGTCGTAGCCGTTGTTGTTGGCATTGTTGTTGTGTTTGACGGCAAACGCAACAACCGCGGCAACGACATAACGACCGCAGCGACAACGACGACACATCTGCAACAAGAAGAGCAGCAACAGCAGCAACAACGACAACGACTACAACAATGGAAACACGACAACAAAGACGGCAACGACGAAATACAACTACACAACGATAACAACAGAAGCCAATGATGATGGTAACGACACCAATGACGGTATCAAAAACGGCGAAGTAATAACAAGAGCGACAATGACAACAATAACGACAACAACAGCGACGTCCACAACGACCGCACCGACGACGACTATGACACAACCACAACTTGAAGACAAACAACACCAGCGGCAACAACGTCCATAATTATGACAACGACAATGGTACGCACAACGACGACAACAGCGACGCACAACTACACAGATGACGACAGCGGCCAATGTTACTTTAAAGGCCGTCTCATTTTCCCGGGACAGAAATGTACCAGGAGTACCCGTCCCATTTTCCCGGGACAGCAATGTACCAAGAGTACATTCCAAAAATATAATTGGGACAGCGGGACAGTTAGGACAGATGAGACAGTTGGGACAGATGGGACACTTGGGATAGATGGGGCAGTTGGGAGAGTTGGGACAGCAGGACAGATGGGACAGTTGGAACAGCTGGACAGATGGGACAGATGGGCACTTGGGACAGATGGGTCAGTTGGGACGAATGGGACAGATATATATGTGTATATATGTATATATAATATATACATATATACACACATATGTATATTATATATGTGTATATGTATATACATGTATATATGTGCGTATATATGTATATATAATATATACATATACATATATATACATATATATGTGTATATATTATATATACCTAGGTAAATATACTGCCTGTGCATATGTAAACAGGAAAGCATAAGTGTGCACTCCGGGTATATTTGTGTCCCGGGCAATTGGGACGGCCTTTATAGTAACATGGGCCACGACAGCAATGACGGTATCAAAAACGGAGAAGTAATAACAAGAGCGACAATGACAACAATAACAACAGCAAACACAACAACAGCGACGACCACACACCGACCGCACCGACGACAACCATGACACAACCCCAGCAACAAGACCAGCAACACCAGCAACGTACAGCAATGAAAACAACTACAAAGACAAAACCACTCACAATGACGACAACAACAATGGCAACATCACAACGACACCAACAGAAGAAACAATAGTAACTGCAGCAATAACAACGGCGAAGACGACGGCTTCAAAAATGGCAAAGCCATAACAACAACGACGACGACAGCAACGACGATAACAAGAAAAACAACAATAACAGCAAACGCAACAACCGCGACGACACGACAACTGTGACAGCGCTAACAAAATGATAACAACGAGGACAACAGCTATAACACCCACGTCAACGGCGATAACTACGACGCACAGGAACACAACGACGACAACAGCAACGACGATAAACAAGAAAAACAGCAATAGCAGCAAACGCAACAACCGCGACGACACGACAACAGTGACAGCACCAACAAAATGATAACAATGAGGACAACAGCTATGACACCACGTCAACTGCGATAACAGCGACGCACAGCAACAAAAAACTTCTACGACGAAACCGTCAATACTGATGACAACGACAGCGCCAACAAAATCATAACAACGAGGACAACAGCAATGACACCCACGTCAACGGCGATAACAGCGAAGCACAGCAACAAAACAACTACCACGACAATACCGTCGACACTGACGGCAACAATGGAAACACGACAATGGAAACACGACAAAGACGGCAACGGCGAAATACAACTACACAGATGACGACAGCGGCCAATGTTACTTTAAAGGCCGTCTCATTTTCCCGGGACAGAAATGTACCAGGGGTACCCGTCCCATTTTTCCGGGACAGCAATGTACCAGGAGTACATTCCAAAAATATAATTGGGACAGCGGGACAGTTAGGACAGATGAGACAGTGGGACAGATGGGCCAATTGGGACAGACGGGACAGTTGGGACCCTTGGGACAGATGGGACACTTGGAACAGATGGGACAATTGGGACAGATGGGACACTTGGGATAGATGGGGCAGTTGGGAGAGTTGGGACAGCGGGACAGCAGGACAGATGGGACAGTTGGAACAGCGGGACAGATGGGACAGATGGGGCACTTGGGACAGATGGGACAGTTGGGACGAACGGGACAGTTGGGACAGATATATATGTGTATATGTATATATAATATATAATATATACACATATATATACACATATATGTATATATATGCATATATGTGTATATATGTATTATATATGTACATATATACACATATACATGGGCCAATTGGGACAGACGGGACAGTTGGGACCCTTGGGACAGATGGGACACTTGGAACAGATGGGACAATTGGGACAGATGGGACACTTGGGATAGATGGGGCAGTTGGGAGAGTTGGGACAGCGGGACAGCAGGACAGATGGGACAGTTGGAACAGCGGGACAGATGTGACAGTTGGGACAGATGGGGCACTTGGGACAGATGGGACAGTTGGGACGAACGGGACAGTTGGGACAGATATATATGTGTATATGTATATATAATATATACACATATATATACATATATGTATATATATGCATATATGTGTATATATGTGTTATATATGTACATATATACACATATACGTATATTATATATGTGTATATGTATATATATGGGCGTATATATATGTATATATTATATATACCTAGGTAAATATGCTGCCCGTGCATATGTAAACAGGAGCGCATAAGTGTGCACTCCGGGTATATTTGTGTCCCGGGCAATTGGGACGGCCTTTATAGTAACATGGGCCACGACAGCAATGACGGTATCAAAAACGGAGAAGTAATAACAAGAGCGACAATGACAACAATAACAACAGCAAACACAACAACAGCGACGACCACACACCGACCGCACCGACGACAACCATGACACAACCCCAACAAGAAGACCAGCAACACCAGCAACGTACAGCAATGAAAACAACTACAATGACAAAACCACTCACAATGACGACAACAACAATGGCAACATCACAATGACACCAACAGAAGAAACAACACTAACTGCAGCAATAACAACGGCGAAGACGACGGCTTCAAAAATGGCAATGCCATAACAACAACGACGACGACAGCAACGACAATAACAAGAAAAACAGCAATACCAGCAAACGCAACAACCGCGACGACACGACAACTGTGACAGCGCTAACAAAATGATAACAACGAGGACAACAGCTATGACACCCACGTCAACAGCGATAACTGCGACGCACAGGAACAAAAAACTTCTACGACAAAACCATCAATACTGATCGACTACAACAACCGCACCGACGACAGCCACGACACAACCACAGCAAGACCAGCAACACCAGCGGCAACAACGTCAACAACTACGACAACAACAGTGGTAACACAGCAACAAAACAATCACGACCACGACGGTACCAACGGTAACACTACACAACAGCAACAACAAGAACAGCAGCAACACCATCAGCAGCAACGACAGCAGTGAAGACAAGAACAATAGATCCCACGACAACAGGAACGCAGAGCAGTGAAAATATCTACGAAGGCAAAACCTGCCACAATGGCGAGAAGAACAATGGTAACATCACAAGAGCGACACCAACAGCAGAAGCAGCAGTTACAACGATAACAACGGAGACGACGACGGCGTCAAAAGGGGCGAAGCAATAACAAGAGCGAGAACGACAGCAAAGACGATAACGACCAAAACCAGCAATCACGACGGCGAACGCAACAGCAACAGCGACAACGACACAACGACCGCGACCGCAGCGACTACAACGATGGCACAACTGCAACAAGAAGAGCAGCAACAGCAGCTACAACGATAACGTCCACATCGACGAACACTGCGCGGTCATTTTTAAAATGGTCTTCGCCAAAACGTGCCACTGTACGAGCTGTTATGGCAATTTCTAAGTGACACAATTTGAAATAAAACTTGATGTTCATAAAAGTTCAGTCATGAATTGCCCAGCAATTTTTTTAATTAACATTCCTGTCGATTTTACATAATCACAGATGAGTAGAGCAAGTTTAGTCTCAATATTCTTTTTGCCGGTGAAAAAGTTCAAAACGGCTTCAGCAAAACTGAAAGGCAACACAGGAGCCACATCTAACGTAAACAACTAATCACAGCAAAATTTTGATGCACATTTGATGGACATACATGGAATGTTGCGCAATAGATTTGACTTGACACAGCTGTACCATAAAAAATACAAAGCAGAATGGTTTATATGTGGCCACGACAAGTTTCTAAAACTATACATTGAGGCCTTAAAGCGTTTCTGAAGGTGGCAAATGAAGGCATACAGGGCACAAGGAGATAAAAAACATAGGATCATAAACATGCTATTCGCAGTTCAAATTGTTTCAAGGTATTCAGCACTTACTAGTGATAAATAGTTTTATAATCTGACAAGTTATATACTTTAGATTATAATAAACGACCGATAAAACTCATACCGCCTGCAATATTTCAACTGCAGTTTGTTTATAAATCAATTAGCCTTGGCAGTTATACAGTACATAACACCACAAAACAGCTGCGACGAATTAACAGCAAGCAAAAATTAAATATACGCAAAACGAATCATACTACACGTCATATAGTAATGAATACCGTCGATACAATAGGACGCAACATTTCAATTTCGGCTTCAGGATAGTCACACCATAGCATTATTTAAAATTCAGAAAATTTCCAATAAACTTTTGAAAACAATTCCGACACAGACACTTAAAATTGAAAGTTTTGAAGCATGGGTGCAGCCAAGATTTTGGAAAAGCGGGCGTTACGTTCTATATAAATATTAAACCGGGGTAACTAAACGATATCAACAAAAAAGTATCCAAATGTCTGTACAAAAATCTAAAAGTAGGAGTTTGACCTTTAAAACCAGCGTGGCTATGCTCTCGTGTTAAAATCCGTCCAGAATATACGGACCGTCACGTTCTTGCAAGGGTTTGAGGCCTCGTTGACTGTGATTTCGTAGAACTTGAGGCGCAGGAGCTAGACTTGACACTAAAATAATGGACACTTTTGTACTTTTCAACGCGTAGTATAAAACTCCCCTACCCATAAGTGGCCCAAGTATAGCAGAGGGCCGTAACAGTACCAAAAAAATAATATTAAGATAAAGTCTCTAAGCCTTTGTCTAAGCTAAGCCACCAGGTCTACAATTAAGCATAGGCGCAAGCTTAAGTCTAAGTGCTATATAACGATGATATACTTTCCCGAAAATTTTCAGTTTGTATATCTAATATTTGTTTTCTTATTTGCAATCTGTGTACCACCTATTGTTAGTCTGCAAATCTATGCCACACGCAGCAGAATAAATTGAGTGCAATAACTGTGCTAATTTTTTATGTTTATAGGGAATTAATTCAAAAGCTACACGACGAATCGCCAACTGATGACAGGTGGTGCAAAACTGTGGCCAAAACGAAACATCCGTTTCTTACAGATATAATGACGTAAATATTAGTTGTTACGTGCTGTGAAACACACTACAGGATACAACATGATGTGTTGGAAATATCCGGAAACACATTATGAAACTGGTGTGTATAGCACCTATCACCAGTTAGTGATAGGTTTTCAAACTAACGAACTGCTGCAATCGCAGACATCAAAATTTGCATAGTAGTGTAAATAGAATGCAATAAATACGCTGAATTACAAATCTCACCGTTCCCTGGTTCAAAAATAAGAAGTATTATCACTAACTGATAATAGGTGCTGCACACATAGTGAGAAAATGTATACGGTGTCCAAAAATGTGTCTCAAACTTACGAATATTTTAGTCAGATAATTCTGCTTTGTACCCACTAAAATCTACACACATACGTACCGCAAAGCGTTAGCTCAATGGCTTTAAATACACTTATTCATAAAAATAATTTCTTTTATTTACTTAAATCAGTAGTGTTGGGCTTTAGAATACCTGAAAACCTAACACTAGCAAGTCGACTGGTTGTCTGTGTCGAAGCCAACATCTTGCAAAGATGGTAAACATGTATTTCCGGTTGCAGCCTGGTCTATACAGGTATACTACTTGCTAATCTTCTCCAATTTTAACATACCTTTTACGAGAAGTGTGCAGAGTAATAGTCAAATGTCGTTTGCCAACACTTCCCAGGCAACTGTGCGGTTGCGCAAGTTGTAGTCACCTTGCAAAACTACATGAGTCGGCCTATCATTGCACCGGCCCATGTGCACAAGCAACCCGCGCATGTTCTTGAACGGGCGCGTGCCGTCAGCGATACAGGTTGTTTGGCAATGCGGGCAACGAAGCTCGCCCATTTCCTCATGCACACCCAGATGCTCCAATCGTTGCACTCGTTCTTCTCGCAACCGCTGCCGTCGTTCTTGGTGATACTGTCGTTGCTTTTTTCTGCGACGCTCGTCGCGATTTCGGTAGGCCTTCCGTCTTAACCGCAGGAAAGCCGCCGGGGTTTCTTCTACGCATGGGTTCCAGTTTTTTTCTACGAGTTCGACCACACGCATGTAATCCTCCATTGCCTGCGTCTGAAATTGTAAAAGCAGCAGCTCGCTAAAACAAACCAATCTGTAATATATGGATATGTACTCAAAGCATTTAATTATGCAGAGTGTATACCAATTAAGTACAAAATTATCCGTAATATAGAGCAGAGTGCCAAATTAGATCGCAATTAAAATTTTACATTAGAACCAAAATCAAACGAAACTAGAATACTATTTTATGTACCAATTTATCGGGAGAGGGCGCGTTGATATGTTTGTTTAACTCGTGTACAACAAAAGTGTTTTTGAATTTTTCATTTTTGTTTCCAACAATCAGCTGCCCTTTTGCAATATTCTTTGATCAGAGTATTCTGCACAACTTATGCTTAGTAAAGAGTTCGTTTCAACATGATGCTTCCGATTCCAAAGAAACTTGCAATCAGGAAAAATTTCGAATCAGCATTTTGTTTGCACTCAGCAAAAAGAAAAATACAGCATTTAACCTACCCTGTGTAAAAATGGTAACGAAAGCACTTTACGCACTTCTGTGCACCAGTAGGACTTGACTTCGGGGCTACGTTTCGGCGGCGGTGCCTGAAGTAAAAAAGCTACGCATCAATCATATATCTTTCATTGTTTAAAATATGTATATAACCTGAACTACTCGCGCAGAGCTTTCACAACTATTTTTCATAAAAACTTTGCAATCAAATCTATTCATTAAGTCGGTGAGCTGTAGATATAAATTTCAGCAGCAACATTAAATCCATGTTTGAGCAACTTTGCTCTCAGTATGGCAATGTTACCATTTACTAACCTCATCCTCATCCTGCGGTTGCTGTGTCCGCTGCCGCTTCCGTGTCTGAAACAAATATGTTAATTAATTGCGATTTGATGTTGATAAAACTAAAACTAAAGTAGGTAGTTATCCTATCATGATTCAAATGTCCAGCTCACAATGTGTGGGGTCCGCTCTCATTTACACATCCAACCAAAGTTTAGTTTGCGCCTTGTTTAGTCTATTATATTATAACAATTTTCTAGTTTGGTTGTGATTAATACGAAGTACCATATTCGGGATACTATGTAAATAGTAAGTTTGCTTACCACTCTCTGGGGTTCCGCCCAGCTCGGCCCAGGGATCGGAGACTCCGACTCGCTGTCTGTCAGTTCCAAACCATTCGGTTCTGCAATCGGCGATTCAGCGCGGTCTTCGGTCCGCTGTGGGTAAATTAGCGGTGCGTCACCGCGAGCCTGTGGGAGCCAATCAGTATCGGGGATACTGGCCAGCTGAGCGACGGGCTTAGTTGCGGTCGGATATTCGCCATTCTTGCACCAAACGAGTTCGAACAACGGCGGCCTGTTTCCAAGAGGCATCTTAAAAAATTTTTAAAAAAATGTATGAGTATACGATACATTTCATAGATTAATCATGATTCGACGCCCTAAGATATATAGGTATGCGAAATTCGACTACAGTTCTGTTAGGTTTCATAACAGTCGTACGCATATCCTTTCGCAGAACGTACGTGCTATATTTTGAATGAAATTATCTAGGAATGTGCTGACACCAAAATTTTCGCCGATGCCAATGCCGATTCCAACTAAATTACGTCATGCTTAGTAAACATATAGGATACTACATTACATTATTATGAGAATACTAATACCGTAACTACTACAAATGATTATAATTGAATGAGAACGTTCCATTCTCAAGAATTTTTTCAAACACAAAGGCAAGAAGGTAAAAGTAATTTAATTTTTTTGCAGTATTAGTGAAATAACCTTAGTTGAACATACGTACGTATGTATTCACTTAGCCAGCTGTATTTTCGAGTTTGATTGATTATCCTCGGAAGCGAAATCTACCTTCGATGGTTTATTTTCAGTAACTGTCAGGGCTTATATTCTATTCAAATTAAATCTATTTAATTTTTATCGTCATTTTTTAAACGACCAAAACTTAGTACCAGAATTTTTAATTCCGATAAAAATTTACCTTAACGAAAGGTGAAAAAATACCGGAACCGGAACCAGAATTCCGGTTGCATCCTGTATCTGGTCCCGGCAAATAACGTGTTGGCCCCGGGGCATCTCTAGATAGCGTTTAAGTCTTCTCATTTATAATGATGTACGTAATGTATTCACTGTTCTTTAAGTATCGTGTATTAAAATTGAAATTGACATCGGTACAGGCATATTTTCAAAATAATAAACGACATCGTTAAAAAATTTGGTATCGGCTATTGGCACATCCATAATATTAAGCGCCGTGCCGCATAATTTATGAAAAACAATATCTATACCTTGCCCGTACCGAGAAGGATGCGGGAGCGCATCCCATACAAAATTTTCTCACTTTCCAAACATTTTTACCCGGGTGCAGGGTGCAACCGGAATTACAATTTATAGGAACCGAATTAAAAAAATTACCGGAAACGCAAAATGAAAAATACAAGCCATCGAAAAATTCATTTTATTTTCTATTTTGCAATATTATAGGTGAAATAACCTTTAGTTGGAGATAGGAATTCACTTTATCTGCTGTATTTCAGATTTTCATAATCCACGGAAGAGCAATCTACCTTCGATGGTTTATTTTCGGCGATTTTTACCGACCAAAATTTAATACCGGAATTTTTAATTCTGGTAAAAAAATACCGGAACCGGAAGGTCAAAAGAAATCCGGATGCACCCTGCCCGCGTGTGACATGTGAAACTCCCACAATCTTTTCTTCTCCTTAAAGTTTTCCCTTATCAGGTATGTTATTCTAGGAACAGACCTCATCTGGATAACTTACAAAAATTGACGTGGGAGTTGGTTTAACACAATTATTGGGCTGAAACAAAGCAAAACACAAGAACTGCACAAAATGGTTTATAAAAAATAACTTACTATTTTTATTTCCAATTGGATTTATATTTAAATAACTATTTATAATACGTGCGTATTAAATTACTTGCTTAAATTTGTACGTACTAAAACAAAACTGTACACATCCAGGGTTTCACCAACAACATTCTCTATAAGCACAAACCAAAATTCATTTTTACTGCGAGAAGCCCCTTGTTAACATTAAGATTATTGTACAAACAAAATTTTAACATATAATAGCAAGTAGTACTAAATTAGCGTCATTAAGTTTAACTTTTTGTTGAAATTTGCACTGAAATATAATGGCTCCGCTCCGCTCAAACCTGGCGTATATAAATCAAACGGCTAACTTTTGGCTACATTTACTTTACTAGAAAAAATGCCTGAAAACAGGCAGTCTGGATGTTTCAGAAATCCCTGTTCCCAAACTCGAATCAGAAAAAAGTTAAAAACTAGAGTTTGGATTCTGGGTTGGTTAAAACAATGTCTGAGCTATATGTATTTCGCTGTATATTCTTGGCGAGCTCAAAATTTTAAAATGCCAATTACAGAAACATATCAGTGGCTCTATTCATGCGCATTTGGAAAGTGAAAGTAAAAACAGCAATCATTCTAGCCTCAGAAGTTCGGGTGCACGTATACAACATTTGAAATACGGCCTAAAATGTCACATTATACAACGCTGACGATTCTCAAGGCATGTTACTGCAACGACAAAATAGAATAAGAGACTGATGCGTCTCCAGATGGTACCCACTATTATTCGGTAAACGGAGTGTTAGGTATTTATATTTAATTCACAATATATTAGTTGGTTCCAAGTAAAACGCCCTTCTTTTTATATCATTTCTTTTGGACAGGACGGGCTTGACCCGAAGCGTTTTATTGATTTCCATACCCGTTAGTTTTTCTAAATTAAAAAGGTATTATATGGGTTGTCTGAGGTGCCTGTTACATATTCGAACTGTCTAGACCATCCACCTGCTTTGGTCTGAAAAATACTGCCAGTTTCGCCTTAGACAAAATTTTCGAGATTGATTCTGGGGCAGACATTAAACGTGGCGAAACCTTTATATAGAAAAGTCTGTTACCAGTCGTAGTGGGACTACATTTATTGAGCGAAGCTCGAACACACGTAAGCAATTAAGGTAATATGCAAATTAGTTATTAGCTAACTATTCATTTATCGCTTTTGGAGGTTTTTAAGCAATTTCTTCAGATTCCTCGCACCAAAAAAAAAACCCTTCAACCACCCCAATAATTGTTGGAATAATTTATAAAGTCCTAATTTTGTCTTGTCAATTAAGCAAATATGTATATCATCTATTAGCTAACTATTCGATAATTGCTTTTAAAGGTTTGTAGACAATTTATTCAAATTCCTCGCAATGCAAACCCATTATTGCTGAAATTGGATTGCTTGTAACCCTAATAATTAGTGAAACATTGTAAAAGCGCCTAATTTAGGCTTATCAATTATGCTTACATACAAATTATCTATTAGCTAACTACTCAATTATCGGTTTTACACGTTTGTAAACAATTTATTCAGATTCCTCGCACCAAAAAACCCTTTAGTGCTGAAAATATATTGCTTCTAACTGTAATAATTAGTGAAATATTGTAAAAAAAGTCCTAATTTAGGCTTATAAACTATGCTAATATGCCAATTATCTATTAGCTAACTGCTCAGTTATCGGTTTTGGATGTTTGTATACAATTTATTCAAATTCCTCGCACCTAAAAACCCTTTAGTGCTGAAAATATATTGCTTCTAACTGTAATAATTAGTGAAATATTGTAAAAAATCCTAATTTAGGCTTATAAACTATGCTAATATGCCAATTATCTATTAGCTAACTGGTCAGTTATCGGTTTTGGGGGTTTGTAAACAGGCTACGCAGATTTCTCGCATCCAAAAACCCTTTAATGCTAAAATTAGATTGCTTCTAACTGTAATAATTAGTGAAGTATTGTGGAAAGTCCTAGGCTTAATTAATTATGCAAATTAGCCTGTAGCTAATAAATGGCTTAAAATTTTAAAACCCCAATGCGAGGTTGACACCCCAGAATAATTGGCTTTCACAACAAAAAAGTTTATCGAAATCGGTTCAGCCGTTCCTGAGATTCTTTTCGGACGGACAGACGCACATCCACCTTTCGACCCCCAAGTACAAAACATAAAACGCTTCGCGAAACTCCGAGCTTCGCTCAATAATACAATTTATATTTTTTGAAAATATCTTTTGACGTTTTTAAACTAACAAATTTCACACTTGTTCATCAAAACGATGACAGGCATAATCGCTTTTACTTCTCATCAATTACAATAGCTTAGTCAAAATGCCGCTATGTTTCTGTAATTGGCATTTGAAAAATTTGAGCTCGCCAAGAATATACAGCGAAATACATATAGCTCAGACATTGTTTTAACTAACCCAGAATCCAAACTCTAGTTTTTAACTTTTTTCTGGTTCGAGTTTGGGAGCTGGGATTTCTGAAACATATCCAGACTGCCTGTTTTCAGGCATTTTTCTAGCATCTTAATTTTTCCTGTGAAATTCGAATATCTTTGGAAAATCTGAGTCAGATTGGGCTGAGGCTTAGGTTTAGGCTCCGGGCTCATAATGGGTTCTCAATTTCCCAAAACCTTTCATGTTGTGAAATTTTGAAATTTGCGTTGGTTTTTCGGTAAATGAGTGCAAAACAGATTGCAGTGAAAAATCTGATATACAATATTTTTTACTTCACTGCGTATAACTTTTACTAATTATCATCAAGTGAATACGTACTAAAACTAAGTTCGTTTATAAAAGTATGATATTTGAATGGCGAAAATTTAGAATCGAATTTGTTATATTGCAAAATAAACGGTAAAAGATCACAATCTTATACTAATATCAAACGCCGTAAGACTATTTTCATACGTGTTTTCGATTACGGCTCATAATGGGTTCTCAATTGCTCAAAACCTTTCATCTTGGGAAATTTTGATTACAGAATTTGGCGCGTTGATTTTTTGGCAAATGAGAGCAAAACCGGTTGCAGTACAATATCTGATGATATACAATATTTTTTACTTCACTGCATATAAATTTTACTAATTTTAGCTTATATTATCAAATGAATACTAAAAATAAGTTCATTTATAGAAATATGATATTTTAATGGCGAAAATTTAAGACCGAATTTGTTACATTCCAGAATAAACGGTAAAAGAACACATTCTTATACTAATGTGACATGTCGTAAGACTATTTTCATACGTTTTTTTCGATTTCGGCTCATAATGGGTTCTCAAATGCTCAAAACCTTTCATCATGGGAAATTTTGAAATTTTGATTACAAATTTTGGCGCGTTGATTTTTCGGTAAATGAGTGCAAAGTCGATTACAGTGAAATATCTGTGGATTTACAATATTTTTTACTTCACTGCGTATAAATTTTACTAATTTTAGCTTATATTGTGAAATGGATACTAAAAATAAGTTCATTTATAGAAATATGATATTTTAATGGCGAAAATTTAGAATCGAATTTGTTATATTCCACAATAAACTGTAAAATAACACATTCTTTTACTAATGTCAAACGTCGTAAGACTATTTTCACACGTTTTTTCCGATTTCGTCTCATAATGGGTTCTCAATTTCCTAAAACCTGTCATGTTGTGAAATTTTGAAACTTTGATTACAAATTTTGGCGCGTTGATTTTTCGGTAAATGAACGTAAACTGAATTGCAGTGAAATATCAGCTAATTTGCAATATTTTTAATATTTCTACGTAAAAATGTTACTAATTTTTGCTTTATATTAGTATAACAATTATAACGTAAACGGCACGAAATATATAAAATATATTTCTATATTTGCATATATAGTTATATACGTATCTATCTATATAGTACATGTGTGAGTCTGATACTATATATAATGCCAACCTGAATCAGATTCCATATGTAATCCATAACATTATCAGTCCGAGTGTTTTCATTAACACCTTCAACACTAGCTTGATACCATGCGTAAACATTCAAGTTACTGTATCGCCCATGTTACGGTTTTATATAGAAAAGGTTTCACATCGAACACGGGGGCTTATTGAACACAGGAGAATTTTGTAAATATACGTATATAACCTTAACATTGTTTATAAAGTAAAAACGACCGAATAGATAATAGTGCTTGTTTTAAAGTCTGCCGTAAATGTTGTTAGCTATGTGCTCATTTGAGAATACAGACATTCTTTAGACGCGTTCCAGTGCCCGACGAGGTAACTGTTAAATGGTTCTTGCAACCTTAGCTATGAAAATCGAAAATGTTTCGAGAAAAGTAATTTACTTAGTCTAAATTAGCAATTTAACAATTCGATTTCACGAGCAGTACAAGAGTGACCTTCCCCAAAAATTGCTAGCTGTGCACTGTTCAAGTTGTACTTACTACTTACAGAAGCAAACAAATTGGAGGACTCTTCGAGCGGCAGAACTTTAGCAACAATTTTTATGTTGACTAAAATGATGTTACACGAAACATATATAGGAAACACTACCGTGTTCCTATGATGGGCCACCACAGAGTGTGAACAACTAATTACGCTCAATACGTACGCAAAGAGCTGTGTTCAACTGTTCACACTCGTATGCGACTATCGAGCATTAATTTTCTACGTACTACACATGTAGAGTGATGAATGTAAGCGCTTTTCGCCTGAGGGTTCGTGGTTCGAATCATTTTTAAAAATTAGATCTCAGATAAAACACAATTCGGATTGAATCTCAGATTCAGAGCTCAATAGACAAAAGTTTTACCACTTCGCCACACAGCTCGCCTCTTGCGCTGCCTTTATCGTCGACTATATGTCGACACGTTTGCTGCCGATTAGCAAAAAACACAGTGTGCACTGCATATATTGCGTATGCACCCGACGAAACAAGTCTCACATGCTGACATACCCAAATTTTCAATTGGGTGGCGCCTTGACTGTCCATCCTATTTTCCACAGGATAATGTGTTCATAGCGTGCAAAGTTACAATTGCACTCACGGTGTAGCCCCAATAACAGTCTCGGTAGGAACCGAGACCTGATTCCTTGACTTCTGGTCTCGGTTCCAAACCACAATGGGGAAATATTAAACGAATAAGTATTTGCTTAAGTTATATATACTTAAGTAATTACTTAGGTCGCCACATATAACTTAAATTTTCGAGCAATCACAAATAAAATGCCAAATGCCAGCCATTGTATAACAAAGAAGTAATAGTTTTGCATTATATTAACCCTTTCTCAAATGACTATTTTCAATTTCATATGAAATGTATTTTCAAGGTTAGATTCGAACCCCAGTCTCACGGTGGGAGGCGTTTACGATGACCACTGAGCTATAGGAGCTTGACACTCGAGCCCGAGTAGGCTCTCACGTCTTGTGGAGATTTTGCACTGCGCATATATGTTATGCTTAAACACTGCTCAGGTATTGCTCGTACATTATTGTATTTAGTTGCTCATAGTATACTCTATGAGTGAAAAGGTTATAGATACTAAGTAAGAATTTTTTCATTAACCCTTTCTCACATGAATATTTTCAATTTCATATGAAATGTATTTTCAAGGTAAGATTCGAACCAAAGTCTCACGGGTGTTAGGCGTTTACGATGACCACTGAGCTATAGGAGCTTGACGCTCGAGCCCGAGTAGGCTCTCACGTCTTGTGGAGATTTTGCACTGCGCATATATGTTATAAATCTTAAACACTGCTCACAGTGTCTGTATTGCTCGTACATTATTGTATTTAGTTGCTCATAGTATATTCTATCAGTGAAAGGGTTAAGGAGGCGTGATGAATATTATTTTAATTAGACCAAGTTTAGCATGCCTGAACGGTTGATATGTAATTTATAAAATATATAGTCAGCGAGTGCCCTTTTCAAACCGACAAAACGGTTAAGTAAATACTTAGCACGTACGTAAGCACTCAGTCATCAGCCAATATGTCCGAAAAGAGCGAAAATTGCAGCATATGAATATACACCAGGTCGCGTCGTCAGTGGAGTCAAAGTTAGGGCTCTCAAAATTGAAAGCTTGCTCTTATCGTATGATTTGACACAAGAATACGTCTACACTCAAAATAATATTTCTGATATTTAATAAAAAATTTCTTACATTTAAGAAATATGATTAGCAAGGTGCACTTGAAAATTATTTCTGTTGAAAAGTTTTCAAAAAAGTTTTGAAATAAAGTCTGAAAATAAACGTTTTCTAGTTATTTTTAGAAAAATTGTCTTAAATATCAGAAAAACTCTTCAGATTTGCCACAGAAAATACTTTTCCGAAAATATTCAGAAATTCTTTTTTGTGTGTAGCTTCAACCTTGCTTTGCTCGCGATGTTGCAGCAATTGAGAGGCTTTGATGTCAAAAAACCCAAAAGTGTCTTGGGATTTAATATATACCTACAAAACGACCTTCAATTTTAGCCGAAT
Source organism: Enoplolaimus lenunculus (assembly GCA_030248215.1). NCBI lineage: Eukaryota > Metazoa > Nematoda > Enoplea > Enoplida > Thoracostomopsidae > Enoplolaimus > Enoplolaimus lenunculus. The sequence goes on along the minus strand of JASANG010001940.1, from coordinate 21,636 downwards.
CTGCAACCGAATCCAAACGTTTGTTGCTACTCTGTCACCTTCTTTACTACGAAGATTTTCGAACCTCAACGACATGGATGAGGTAGCCGTTTTAACATACATTTTAGCGTCCCCAGCTCACGTTTCCAGTATCGTTTCCCACAAGATTCGGACTTTGCTTCATTCCAAGCTGTCAGAATTTGGAGACTTATCAGAATGGTGTACCATAGCCAATTTGTTCAAGAGACGTTTTTTAGAATTGTTGCCAGCCAATTGACACCCCAAAACCAATATTATATTTGTTAATATATGCAACTTATCAGGGTTCCAACAGGAACTAAATTTTGCCTGAACAGGAACAGGAACAAAAATTGATTTTTTAGGAACCGGAACAGAAACCGGAACCGGAACTTAAAATAATTTTCATCACCGAATTATTTTTGGACTTTTCAGAAAACTTTGCCATAGAACGGCTTAAGCAAATTTTGAGCTATTTTACAATCAAGTTTTGTTAAAACCCAACAGAAACAGTTTATTAAAAAATTAAAGTATATAATTGGAAAAACACTCATGTCGAAATAACAGCTTTTTAAAGGCAAAGTTTCCAATGTTTAAATGACTAGGCATAATTTGCCACAAAACCGATAAAATTCCGGTTCCTGCATCTTTGAATGCACGAACAGGAACAGGATTTGAATTTGTGCACGAATTTCGACCCGAACAGGAATTCCGGTTGAACGCTGCAACTTATCCATGTAGTCACAAAATTTGTAGTTCCGATTCTGGTGTAAATTTGATGTTCCGATTACAACAATTTAATCAAGTTCCGCTTTGCACCCTGCCTCACAATCATGGTTGTGGCTTAAACGAAATTGTAGCGTCGCATGTGTAAGTAAATTTCTTCTGGCAGACGACATAGGGCGCCACCATTAACCGAATGCCGAGTCAGTGGGCCCCAAACCGTTTTGTGTACCACTCGCGCTTCTTGATTGGAATAGCGTATAATACGTGTACGCATGAGCAAACCTATGGGCCCGCGTAGCGCGTAGGCTTTCAGCCGATTAACGCTCCAGTTAGTGATCGGCCTTCAGCCATCTTAATTGGGCTTTTTAAAGTTACGGGGGGCAGGGTTGACTGATCTCGGTCTCATTCTTTCAATCTCGGCGTTTGCAAATCCAAAAAAGAGCCTAAAAACCGATAAATAATTGCTACGAATTAGATGGACTGGTTTTTGTTAAAGAAAGGACGTAAAAACTTTTTTTGCTGGTATTTCGGACTAAACGTACTTATCTGTGTGCGAACGGATATCGATGTAAGCATGTGAGACTTGCTTGTCCATGCTTGCCTGCAGCATACGGTCGACATATAATCGACGATAGAAGCAGTTGGGCGGGCGGGCAACGTGGTGTAGTGGTTAGAGATCGACCGGATATTAATGTTACCGGATACCTGAACCGGATGGTAATTTTAGTACCGGAACCGGAATCGGATGTTAACCGGATATAGGGTATAAATTTGTACACCGTTGAAACATTTTATATAAGTCGTGCAAAAATATGTATTTGTGTATTAAAGATTAATTTTTGGCTTGGATTTTTCATTCCATGACAGTGTACGTTCACTGTTGACTTGTTCGAAATTGCAGTCGCTGCAAAATATCTAGTATTTCAACATGTAAAAAGTACTTTCATATTTGAAACCACAACCGCAAATACCTGGTATCCGGAAAGTTTATACCGGACGCCGGAATCGGATGCCGCTTTAGAGGGATAGTAAACCGGAACCTGATGTCAGGTCGATCCCTAGCAGTGCTAAAAACCAGGGCGCAACCGGAATTACACTCTACCGGAACCGGCATTTGAAAAAATTACTGGAAACAGAACCGGATAATGAAAAATACTTGGCACCGAAAAATTCATCTGAATTTTCTTTTTGCAATATTTTTGGTGTAATAACCCTAGTTAGAGATAGGTATACACTTTATCTCCTGTATTTTAGATTTTCATAATCGTATCACAACAAGTAAGATTAAAATTACAATTTCAACATTCCGTTCCGATTGATTGCGCAATCAAAATCGAAACATGGTTTGAATAGGAATTCTGGTTGTACCCTGATATATCAGGGTACAACCGAAATTATAATTTACCGGAACCAGAATTTGAACAAATTACCAGGAACGGAACCGGAAAATGAAAAATATATGCCACCGAAAAATTATCTTTTTTGCAACATTATGTAGGTGAAATAACCCTTAGTTGAACATAGGTATTCACTTCATCTCATGTATTTTTGATTTTCATAATCCACGGAAGTGAAATCTACCTTCGATGGTTTATTTTCGGCGCTTGTCTTGCATACTTTACTAATAAAATCTATTTAATGTTTATCGCCATGTTTTAGTAAAATGTCTTAATTTCCGCCGACCAAATTTTAATATATACCGTAATTTTTAATTACCGTTAAAAGTTACCGGAACCAGATGAAAAAATGCCGAAACCAAGAGTGAAATTTCGGTTGCACCCTGGCAACAACGTCTGCCTAACACGCAGCATGGCGCTAGTTCGAAACCACCCGTAACCCGCTTTTCTAGTTGCTTAGTTAAAAAGTCTGAAGTCCCGGATATTGAATTATTTACCGGAACAAGAACCGGTTGTTGTATATGTTAAAATATATTTTCAATGTATTGCTTGCTCAAGGTTGTCGTCTGTTATCAAGTTCCTAGTTGCAGCTCAGAAACTAAAACTAATGCAAAAATGCGCTTAACTCTCGCTCGCTTAAATTTTTCGGTGGCATGTAGTTTTCATTTTCCGGTTTCCGTTCCGTTTCCCGTAATTTTTTCAAATTCCGGTTCTGGTTCCGGGTCCGGTAATTTGCAATTCCGGTTGCACCCTGGATACATATTAAACCGAAGTTGGATATCCGGTACGAAACCTCTATCGATCCAACTAGACCTACCTCGAGGGTAGGTTTCAATCGTGACCGGGCGTAACGGACCAGCCAAGCAAACCAGTGGCGCTGTCGATAACTACGATTGCTAATAAGACATTTCTTGAATCGAACATTGCCAGTCGTGTCGCCGTACAATCAAACGCAAACGAGCTATACACCATCGTCGAAAGAGCCTGCGGTTCAGGTAAATTGTAATTCCGGTTGCACAATGATTTCCACGTTGGAACTATATTGTCAGCACGACCCCTGCTCGAAGTTTTTTTCAAAGTTAACAAAGTTAACACCACACGGGGAATCGAACCTCAGCTTTCTAGCCCCCGAGTCAAGCATTAAGTTGAAAGTTGCTGAAAACATATCAAAACTTGAACTTCTTGACTTGCCAAGAAATGTCAAAACTTGAACTTCTTGACTTGCCAAGAAATGTAATCGCAGAAAGATGTTAATGATGCTCACTTGTGAAAAGCAGTTTTATGATATTCGGCGCCACAACCGCAAATATCCGGTGTCCGGTTGGTTTATACCGGATACCGGAACCGAATACAGATATAACGACCCCTACGCCTGCTCGAAGTTTTGCTCAAAGTTAAGACCACGTTGGGAATCGAACCTCGGCTTTCTTGCACCCAAGTCAAGCATGCTATATGCCATCACACCATGCGGTCAATGCAGCTACTTTATATTCCTGTATATGCATGTGAGTATACGCGGTGTAGCTTGTGAATGTGCAGAGTGTGTCATATTAAGACACATATACTCGTGCACAGATAGCACCAAAAAAATTATGATATCGGCCGCGTGATGTAATGAGTAGCGTGCTTGACTCTGTAAGCATGTGATACATGCTTGTCCTGGTGCATCTCTAGCCCACTTTTCCAGCTGCTTAGTAAAAGGTCTGATGTCCCTCAGTTCCAACCTAGACTGACAGACTCGCGAGCGAGAGGTCCGAAGTTAGATTCCCAGCGTGGCCATATATTTCAGGGAACCGGGAAACGGGTCGTCCCGACCGTGTAGTTCTGACAACGTACACATGTATAGCAATCACTGTGCAGCCGAAATTCTCGTCTATTATACCTAAAGTTCAAATTGAATTTTTGCAGGAATTCCAGCCGGAACAGGAATTCTCGTATTACGTAACATAGCAGACATACTAGCTATGAAAAAAACGCTTTTTTAGCCAATACTAAATATCATTAAATATTAAGCTTAATCCATTTACGTAATAATGATTGACCTAGGTAGCACAGAAATAACTTGAATCAACCTTTGTCTTGAATCCATTTCCTATAAAATGAAGCAAGAAAATAAACTCTTTAGGACGAAATTTTTGATAAATAAGCTGTCTTCGGAGGCGTGTACAGCCTGCTTGCTGAAGTATGACCTGGACATAAAGTAGAACCCAACTTGAATCATGTCTGCGCAACCCCGCGGTTTGTGCTGAAATTGCGGACAATTTAACCGCGAAGGAACGGTTCTATACTGTCCTGACGCTCAACTAAATGTTACTTTAAGTGAAATCGTTTTTTCAATCTAAAAAACAATGTTGGTTTGTGTAAGATCAAATCCAAAACTTATTCGTAAAACGATTAATTATTGATTTGTATACTCATGACTATTGACACATGTTCCGCAAAATATTCTTTAGCTTGTTCTGCGAATGAACTTGAAATTGCATAATTAAGAATTTGTAATTAATTGGAATATACGTAGCTAGGGCAAACTGTTTTTTGGGCTTCTGCTGATATCCAAAAACAGTGAGAAAAGAACATTTCGAAAAATGGGATGGAGCGCTGCAAGTTAGTTTCAATGATACAAACAGATGTTTCCGAGCTATCGGTTTCTGCTTGTTCAAACCGAATTTGATTCCAAACATTCAAGTTCTTTGTGCGTAAGCATGTGAAAGATGCTTATCTTCGGGCATTGTTGTAAGCTTTGGACTTCGCAATTTGGCCCTGTTTGAGGCTAAAATATTCGAAAATTATAGGTTCTTGACTCAATGCCAATTTGACTCGCGAAATACGCAATTTTACAAAATTTCGGTATAACTCGAAATTGTGTCAACATTAAAACTAAAGCCACGTTTTACGTCAAATCCGTGGTTAAACTGTCCAAAGAGCAGCGAATTCACTACAATTCTGCTGTTGCACAATTTGCAACACAAAACACACAGTTTCCGCAATTTCCAGAGTATCACCAAAATACACCTATTTCCGGGAACTAGGTCGGTACTTTCGCTAAAATCCGTTAATAGCCGTCAATTTGGCTCAAGGACCCCTGCCCGACAAATGTAAGGTAGGACTCATCCCGACCATGGCGGTTTTAGTTCTGAGTGCTCAGCAGCTGAAGATGAGGTACATTCCCTGGAGGTTTCGTACTCGATCGACAGATTATGTAAGCATGTGAGACATGCTTGTCCTAGTGCATATGCAATAAATGCAATGCATATTGGGTTGTACGGTCGACAAATATAGTCGTCGAGAAACGCAATTGGAGAGGCGGGCTGCGTGGCGCAGTGGTAGAGTGTTCGCTCAAGAATCTGTAGGCTGAGAGTTCGATCCCCGCTCCGGAAGCCCACTTTTCCAGCTGCTTAGTAGAAAGGTATCATGTCCCGGTTCCTACCTAGACTGACATGGGGGCTACGCCGTGAACGCAATGGTAGACTGCCGCGCTATGAACACGGTATCCAGTCGAAAATAGGATGGACGGTCAAGGGACGACCTTTTGAAAATTGGGCATGTAAGCATGTGAGACATGCTTGCCCTAGTGCATATGCAATAAATGCAATGCACATTGGGTTGTACGGTCGACACATATAGTCGACGAAAAACACAATTGGAGAGGCGGGCTGCGTGGCGCAGTGGTAGAGTGTTTGCTCAAGAATCCGTAGGCTGAGAGTTCGATCCTCGCTCCGGAAGCCCGCTTTTCCAGCTGCTTAGTAGAAAGGTATGATGTCCCGGTTCCTACCTAGACTGACAATTATCAGCCCAGCGCGCTAGCCGCTGAGCCACGCCGCCTCACAATCAACTGCTGAGTTTTCTGTTTTTATGTCTTATAAGAACCTCAACTTTATACGCATGTATCTTGGTACTTCTAGGTTTTTACTGCTGCTGCATATGAACGAACTATATATTCAGCATTGATTGAAGATCGCGATGGCTGAATTGAACAGAAATTGAAAGAAAGTCCATCGACTACGACCAAGGGTACAGCTCAGGATAGTGACCTATCGCCACACTTCGAAATCAAACTTCAGGCCAGTGAGTATCCCAGAAGGCAACAGACGATACCAAAATTAGACGTGATCGAAGATAACGGGTAGTTTATTGTCAGGTATGTTTTGCGAAGTTACAGTCGCAATTAGCAAGAAGGGGATCTTGTCTAACCAAAATAAAAATTCCAAACATTTCGGAGATTTTGTGTTTTTTGCAAATTTTAGCTGAAATGTGTTATTTCAAAACTTAGAGGCGATGCTGAGCCACGTTTCTTGTCTTTCCGGTTTCATAAAAATATTTCGAACCTGGGAACGTATATTCTTATATGGTGCTGAACATGGGAGTGTTCGTGCAGGGGGAGGCATCATGTTACCCCGCTAGCGAAATAATATGTGGATGAGGTCGAGTTGGCATTTTGTGGAATGTAAATCTCGGCTTCGACTTCCGTTTTTCAATCCAAGACACATGTTCTGTCGTAGATGTAATAGCATCTTTTGAAAGTATTCGACGCATAATGTGTTGCATGCAACAATTTCACGTAAAATTTCCAGATTTGGTGCTACGTATTCCAGGCTGCAAAGCGTAACTACCCTCACCTACCAAACTTATCACACTGCTGAGTGTTTGAGTTTTTGTGCCTTATAAGAACCACAACATTATACACATGTGTCTGGTTCTTTATGGTTTTTACTGCTGCTGTATATAAAGGCACTACATATGCAGCAGTGGTTTACCGCTGTGCAGCATCAGTACGAGGTTAATATTTGTGATCATGCATCCGCATGTCACATGTCCCGGTGTTTCTATAAGGTCGTCACTTAACCGCCAGCTTATGTATTTTTGATTCTACCGCGGCAGTTTGTCGTTGCGGTGCAGTCGTGGTCTCCATGTGATAAGTTGGGTAGGGTAGGGTACGACGGTTTTAGTTCTGGGTGCTCAGCAGCTGAAAATGAGGGACGTTCCAGGAGGTTTCGAACTCGGTCGACAGATTATCAGTCCAGCGCGAGAGTCACTGAGACACGCCGCCTCAAAATCAACTGCTGAGTGTTTCTGTTTTTATGCCTTATAAGAACCTCAACATTGTATACATGTGTCTTGGTTCTTCCAGGTTTTTACTGCTGCTGCATATGAAGGCACTACATATGCAACCGTGATTTGCCGCTGTGCAGCATCAGTATGATGTTAATACTTGTGTCCATGCATCCGCATGTCACATCTCACTTGAGACTTGTTTGATTTAATGCAGTTTGTGTTTAGTTTAATCCACGTCAGTGAAATCGATATCTGATTTTAGTGGACAGTGAACGGTTTCTTGAGGATTGGATTTTTGCCAAACGCTTCGTTAAATATGGAGAAGAAATGACACTGGATTATCAGTTCCAAAGAGTTGGGTAAGCTTACTTGTTGCATAGCTGGACATTCGTTCGGTCGCGGCGGAGTGGAGGGCATTAACCGGAAGCCTCGGTTTGCAAGCAACCGGGGGGTTACATACTTTACGATCCTACAACTAAGCATATAGTCTAAAAAACCATATAAATAATAAACATGGATCAAATATATGTGACATATGATCGTGACGAGAGGGTGCGTTTAGTTCATACTGATGCTGTTTTCTCCTTTTCTCCCAAAAATGTAAGGAACGTAAAACTAACCGGGAGTGAAATCTTGAGTGAGATGGGCTGAACAGGAGAAAAAAATATAAGTGGGGGCCCCTCAGTAGCGAACCCCCAGTAACAGCACAGTGCAAATGGAATTCCGGTTCCAATCCAGTTCCGATTCTGATTGCAGGTATACTCAAAATCGGAATCAAAACTTTTCATTGTTTGTTTAAATCTTTTTGCTAAGTTCATTTTTTGGTTATTTTTATAATTTCTATCTTTTATCTAATTTTAATAATTCGATTCAGTGGATCCTGAGATTCTCTTCGGGAGGAAAGACAGACAGACGGGCGGACGGACAGACATCCACCTCTCGACCCCCGAGTACAAAACATAAAACGCTTCGCAAAAGTCCGAGCTTCGCTTGGAGCTTTGCTTCGCTCAATAATACAGACCTTTTTGCTAATTCCATTTTTTGGTAATTTTAATAATTTAGATCGATGCGCCAATTTCAATTTTTTGACAATTTTAATAATTAAGATTTTTTGTTAATTTAATTTTTTGGTTATTTTTATAATTTTGATGGATTTGCCAATTTCATGGTTTTGGTAATTTTAATAATTTAGATCTTTTTGTTAATTTTATGTTTTTGGTAAATTTAATAATTTAGATATTTTTGCTAATTTCATTTTTTTGGTAAATTTTATAATTTAGATCTTTTTGCTAATTTCATCTATCTTTTTATTAATTTTAATAATTTAGGTCATTTTGGTAATTTCATTTTTTTTTTGTTAATTTTAATTTCGATCCAGTTGTTAATTTCATCATTTTAGTAATTTTAATACTTAAAGCGTACTTGACAACTGTTCGTAAACTTGAACATTGACTGTGTAAACGTAAAATGCTACCCATTGAATTTAAGTTTTCGAGCGTTTCGTTCGTTTTCTGTGTGTCTCGTTGCAATTAAATGATTTACTTTCGACCAAAAGTTAATTTGTTATTAGTACAAAGATTATGTGCCCTGATAATGGTTAATTTGACGAAATTTATTCAGTTACTTTAAAGCATCGCGTAATGATTATTTCAGTACATTTATATTCTTGGAACTGTAGTTGTTTTTAGTGTTGCAATCCTTATTTCCGGCGTATACTTTGTTGACAAGCTTGCCAACGCTTCAACATTCAAATGGTTTAGGCTGATTTTATATCAACTGCTATGTAGTGGTGGTTCTGATTTTGCTACAACGATATTGAGGTTGTTCAAAATACTGCGTTACGAGGAAACAAAATAGTGCTGAATAAGTTAGTTTTTAAATTTTAATGAAAAACTTGTCACCAGTTGATTTTACCTGAGAATTTTTTCTTATTTAACTGTTTTAACTCTAACCTCCCTAGATAAATTAACTTATCAATAATTGATTGTAGATTAGCTTTCACAGAACCAACAATCATCGCCAACTTGTTCATGCAACCTTTTTGAAAACTGTTGCAAGCCAACTGACACTCTAAATCAACATTTGTCAATACAGACTATCCGTAAAGTCACAAAATTTCTAGTTCCAATTCCGATTACAATTCCGGTATAAATTTGCTATTCCGATTCCGTTATTCAGTTATGATTTGCACCCTGTTGCGTACGATACCGCACGGTGACGGACAGGGTGGTTGACGGACGGCGCCGGACGTCAACAAGAAATAGCGCAGCAATAATCCTGGAACGCCATCGATACGCATTTGGGCAACTTTGTAGCATGAATGTGAGGATATTGATTAACAAACTAATATTAAATAGCTAAATAGTTAAGTGATTTTGTCAAAGATCCCTCGATATATTTGGTTTTTCAACCGTATCCCGTTAAAATAATAAACTAAAAAGTATAGCGCAACCCTTATACTGAACTAAGAAGTGGTTTATATATTATATCAGGGTGCAACCGGATACCAAAAACTAACGGAGCCGAATAATCTAGTATCCGGCCGGAGCCGAATAATAAATTCAACTTTAATACTAGATTGCATTCAGATATCACATCGTTGCTTATAAATTTTCCTTTCGTGGCTTAAGGTACTTATGCAAAGTGTTTACGTGACAATGTTTAACATCTCATACCGATGCGTTTTTAACACTTTAACAACGACCCCTATTATACAATTCTATGTTTTTGTAGCGTTGGGTTCAGTTGCAGTATTCACTTGGCTCATGTTCCCTTTAAGGGAATCCAGTTTTTTGTAGACCAAAGGTGACTAAGATCAGGGAGGGTCTCAGTCTCAGCAAGTCTCGGTTTCTTGAGTCACGGTGGTTTGGAATCTTTTGAAAATTTTATGTTTTTCAGTGATGGTCAAAAGTTGACCGATACCGAGTTTTTTCATTTCCGGTGGCTAGAAAACAAGCTATTATTTTTGCTTGCATATTGATAAATTCATTTTTATGCTGAATGTAGGCTTAGCGTTAGGAATAATAGAAATGTGCTGTTGATTTTTCAGCGTTATCTTTATCCATCACATTTAAAAATCTACATTACATGTGTGACAGAAAAACAATGTAAAAGTAAGTCAGTCAGTCAGATAGTACTTAGCATAAATATGGATGATTATATAAATTTTTTTGAAGTTTTTAAAAATAATATTCGGCAAGATAAAATGAAGGAGCCGGATGTCGATTTTTTGCGGATTTGCACATATCAGTCGGTTTACTATCAGTTTCACTTCCTGGCGCATTGTCTGATCAGGGAAATTGTTATCTCTTATGCGTTTGTGTTAAAAAATAATGGAAATGAACTGTTCTCATAAATTATCGTTTATAGTAGTTAGTGTTTAAGTCTTCGCACAATGATGTACGTAATGCTGTATCCTATCTGTTTACTAAGCATGGCGTACTAAAGTTCGAACGGATATCCGGCTCCGGTATTAACTTGCCGGATATTTTTTAAAAACTTCAAAAAATTGTAATCATCATTTGCCTTTATGCCAACTACCATGGAACTGATTGAATTACTTTTACATATTTTTTTCTGCATGCATGCAATGTAATGCGGGGTTCACGATATAATCGGGGCAGCTTGGGACACGTTTTGTCTCTATTAGATTAGACTATTGGGTAACATTTGTCAGCTTATAGACCATATCGTATTCAAAAATTCGTAATTGTCTGCTATTATCATGTGTCGTCACCTTTTGTTGTTCAATATTATATGATATTTGTAATATCATATGATACTAGAATGCGGAATTTGAATTTTTGAATTATGAAGCTGTGGTTCTAAGTGATTTTGTAACGGAAATGAATTTGTATGCGTGTAGTCGGTATTTTAAAGCACATCCGTGCCATTGAAGTCGACTTTCCATTTATTTATTAGCACCCGAAGATTACGCTGTCCCACTGACTATCATACGATATTCGTTGTAATTTTTGAATTCGCTTTCGTGGATTATGAAAATTGAAAATACAGCAGATAAAGTGAATACGTATCTCCGATTAGGGTTATTTCACCAATAATATTGCAAGAAAGAACATTAAAATGAATTTTTCCGTGACATGTATTTTTCATTTTCCGTTTCCGGTAATTTTTTCAAATTCCGGTTCCGGCAAATTGTAATTCCGGTCGCAGCCTGCACGTGACATACCAAGTCTTGCACACATTGATTTTTTGAGAGCGGAGGTTTGTAAGCTAATTTCATATGACATTCGAGTTTTGTATGTTGACCCGATATAAGGGCCGGAATTTTAACGTTGACGTCGAATCAACATAGGAAAAGCCGTGACCATCTTGTCCCGGTAATAACGTAAATCCTGCATAAATGCTTGCATGTGCCCGTGTACGTTCACAATCTCTATTCAGATACAATAAGGGTGGAAAAGCTGATAAACATGACTAGTGTTATCGGCGTGACTGTATATATCTCAGCATATTCCTATTCCTAAGGCTAAGCCTAATCATCAGCGTAAAAACTCCTTCGGTTATAGGGTCAAAAATTGATAAAAATCGAACAAATGGGTTAAACTTTTTTGAAAGTTTCTTCGATTTTTTTATATTTATTTGGGTCCTTCCGTATACTTGAAAATTTTTTCAAAAAGATGGACAAATGACATACAGTTCGACGCGGCCTGATGCGACAAACACAGTGGCGTAATTTTTTTAACTATCAACTCACCCTACAAAATATACCGTAATGCAAGTTTCAGGGATCTTTGTTTAACTATGTACAAAAGCAGATGGCTGGAAACATGGTAAATTATGGAGTATGGCACAAATTGAAAATTTTGGCAATGCACGATGGGGCAATTTTTAAATTTTCAAAGGAGAAAAAAATTTTCAATACCGAAAAAACCGGAAAATTACGGTGAAAAAAATACCGGATTTATTACCGCAACTGGATAGTGAAAAATACCGGATTTTCCTACCGGAACCGGAATTCCGGTTGCACCCTGGTTTCAGTATTTTGGCATTCTAAATGGTGTGTTTACACCGTTAAAAGCGATAAAACAGTGTTAAAATGATTTTTGGCAACAAGTATGTTTTGTTTTCCGGATCCGGTATTGTTTTCACTTTCCGGTTTCGGTATTTTGTAATTCCCGTTGCACACTGCCAGGGATGGGAGTCTCGGTCTCGGCAAGTCTCGGGATTTGGCAGGTCTCGGTGTAGGTTTTTTAGTCTCGGTGGTTTGGAACCGAGACCAAAAGTCGAGAATTCAGCAAATGCTGGTGAACCTATACAAAGTCGATGTTAATCACAGTTAACCGTTCGCTATGTCAATTGCCAATAGTCAACACTAGTTTAAAAGTTTGTATCAGTTATAGTGACGAATTAATATGATAATTTAGTGTTGTTTTCACAAGACCCACCGATGTATTGATGTTTACTAGTTCAGTTTAAAAATTCAAAATTTTCGGTAATGATCAAAAATTGACCGAGACCGAGACTTTTCTTGACCGGTCTCGGTTTTTTACCTGGACCGCCCATCTCTGCACCCTGCGTTTAAAGTAAACGTGGGCCAAACAAATATTGCAACTGAAAGCAACGCTACAAGATAAAACAGACAATAATTTAATTGGGTTGTTGTTAAAGCTTTAAAAATGCATCGGCGCGAGATGTAAATGTCTGTCACTGAAGCACTTTGAATACCTTAGGCCATGTAAAGGAAGATTTGTTAGCTGTGTCCTGATATTTGAATTAATTATCCGGCTTTAACCAGATATTAGATTTTCTGGCTCCGTCATTTTTGTATATATTTATATATCGTTATATTTCTGGCATCAAGGTATACAGTATTTGTACAATAAACATTTGAGGCAAATTATTGTTATACTTTCTGTTTGTATTGGATATTTGATATTAATCCTTATCTGAAGCTTGATTAAGAACACTAAACATTAGGTTGATATTTCTAAAATGTCAACTTTTGCTGGAATTTAAGTTGTTGGTGTTGTTATTTGTCCGCTTTTCTGTAACAAATATCTTCGTATGCGCCAAAGTCGTAAAAATGTAGTTTTAATATCCAGATCTTATTCGCTTCCATTATATCGTTACATCTTGTTTATCGACAGGTTTTAGGTAAAGTATAGGCTGTGTTAGAATGACCGTTCGTCTTTATATGTATATTTAATGCAAATATGTAAAATAAAACAAACTGTTATGCAAATTTAGTTAAACTTGCATTTTCATGAACAGACCGGTATTTTGTTGACGTAATTTTTGGAAAATGATATACTTTCTAATGATGTGCCGATACAAAAATTTATTGCCGTTGCCGATTCCACTTTTTATGTACACGATGTTTAAATAAATGATATGATACTACAGTACATCGTTATAAATGCAAAAACATAAACCCTAACTACCATAAACGATTCATTATGATTTTATGAGAATGGTTCATTTTAATCAATTTTTTCAAACACAAACGCAAGAGACATAACATTTTCCTGATCTGACATCGTTCCAACTCATTGTTGAGTGCAAAAAATATCGGTAAGGAATTGACAAGTTTGGTGTGTTTGCATGCCGGTGCTCATGAAAAATGCCAACCGATGCCAATTAATCGGCACATGTCTAATAATTACAATGCAGGGTGCAACCGAAGGTGAAACGACCGCAGTTGGTGGTAATGTACTTAAAATTAGAATTAAAAAACCAGTAAAAACGAAAACGACCTATAATGAAAATTTGCGATATATATACGTGATTTATAACTTATTTTGAGCGTAAAAATAACAGAATTTAAGGTACATTTTTTCTATAACGGAAACGGATACCGAGTTTTAACGGAAACGAAAACTCTTATCCGGTTACACTTCATCATTTACTTAGGTTTTCCGGATTATCAAAATGTTCAAAATCGGTTTCTTTTCCGCGCACTTTTGTTTTCAGTTGGGTTTATTCGCCATACAAAGAAAATTTCAATTTGGATGGGGACATCCAATGATTGTCGTATAGGTTACCGATAAAAGGGTAAGATCAAAACCCATATCTTAGTGTTTTGATAACAAATAGCAGCTGTTGTTTTATTGCATATATGTATTTCTTTAATGAGTAGTACTTGCACGTATGTTTCTTTTCAGCGTGAAAACTGGTGCCGTCACAGGAGTATAAGCATATTCCTAAGCCTGTACTCGTGATAATGAGTTTATACCTAAGCCTAGACAAAAATTGTCTACGGCTTATAGCTTGTATACGCTATTGCAATCTCGCAGACAAACGTTCCGCTGAACTTTACATATGGGTCGAAAGATTGATGTCCCTTCCTGTTATGTATCCTCTGGCTTGGGTTTTCAATTTTAAGCCGTCTGTCAGGGTTTAACTGGATATCCGTTCCGGTAAAAATCCGTTTCCGTTTTATGCGGGGTTCACGTTATAACCGGGGCAGCTTGGGACACGTTTTGTCCCTATTGACTATTGGGTCAGATTTTGTCTGCTTATAGACCCCATATAGTATTCAAATATTCTTATTTGTCTGCTAATATCATGTGTAGGTCACCTTTTGTCCTTCAATATCATATAATATTCGAGGCATTGTCTGCGAATATCATATGATATACTTTCAAATGTCTGCGTAGAGGTAACATACCCAAATTGTCCTGTTGAATATCATATGATACCAGAATTTGAAATTTGAATTTTTGAACTGTGAAGCTGTGGTTTTAAGCGATTTTGTGTTGGAAACGATTTGCAGGCATGTATTTGGTATTTAAAGCACGTTTGTGTCTCTGCCGTCCAACTTTTCATTCATTTTTAGTACCCAAAGGTTACACTGTCCCGCTGAATATCATATGATATTCGTTGAAATTTTGGAATATCATATGATATTCGTATAAATGTCCCACAGTATCACGTAACATACCGTGCCTTGTACACATTGATCTTTTGAGAGCGGTGGTTTGTAAGCTAATGTCATATGACATTCGAGTTTTGTCTGTTGACCCGATATAAGTGCCCAAATTTTAGCGTTGACGTCGAATCAACATGAGACAAATCTTGTCTCACCTGCCCCGGTTATAACGTGAACCCCGCATTCGTAATCACAGGAAATTCTGTTATACGTTCAAAAGTAGTTATAAATCACGTATATATAGCTGGGTATAACTCGCAATTTTTTCTTACACATGCTACAATCAGGGTACAACAGAAGGTGGACCTCCGGCTTTGGTTGAAAATCGACATCCGGCTCTGGTAGAATTTTCATTTTAATTACGTAATTTCACCAACGCACCCTGGCTACAATTGTTTGAAATGGAATAAAAATTGTAAAATTCATTCAAAATTTTAAAAACTTCGATGCATCCTGTGCTATACGTGGTGTACTTAGGGCGATATAACAACGGCCGTTCGTGTTATAAATGCGTGGCGCGCTTGCCTCGCGAGCCAGAAGCCCGAGGTGTGATTCCCGGCGTAGCTATATGTTTCGGAGCAATTAAGGGGAACAACCATGTATATTCCAGCACTTTGAAGAAAGTGGTCGGTCCTTTCCGTGCAATTCTAACATGGAGGTCCCGCCGCGACTGGCGCTGTAAATAGTAGGCTCACGGATTCGGAGAAATTCGTATACTCGGTCCAGGACGACTAAAGGGAAAATTTTGGTATATGTAGCGCAGCATATATATGTGCATAGTGTTTGTAATCCTAAAACACACACAAACACGTGCACATAGTGTGCAAGAGAAAATCATACCGCGTGGTGTAATGGGTAGCGCGCTTGACTCGTGGCCGATTCGTCCGAGGTTTCACTCCCGTCGTGGCCATATGTTTCGAAAAATTAAGGAGGAAACCAAGTATATACGCAGTACTTCGATGAAGGGGGGTCGACAATTTTTTACAGTATAGTGGGCGCAATATTACATTGATCACCCATTACGAAAAATTGCAAGATATATACATGATTTACAAACTAATTTTGAACATAAAAACAGCAGAATTTTCGTTATTTCTATAATCTTAACGGATACCGATTTTTACCGCAAACGAAAGCGAATACCCAGTTTATATCCCGCCAAGAACTTTATTCCAACGTAAAATTTCGTATTGAAATTGGTACAATGATGTTTCGTTCCAAGTTGCTCGCAAAGTTTCTTCAACTCCTACTGACATTGCGATTTTGAGTGAGCTGGACTTTTGTCCGCTGTTCATTTTAAAATTTTTATTCCTCATCAAATGTTTGTCGTTTAATATGCATTTTCATTACAAAATACCAAAGAATTTCGGCATTTCGTGAGAAAATTTGGTCATAGACTGCGCTCGCCGCTTAGGTTCGTTCTGTCGTATATACATGTATATGTATTAATACACAATAAAAACATACCATGATTACCGTTACTGCTCCAACCACTCATTGGTTATATATTTCATCCTGCATGCAACCGGAATTTCAATTTGCCGGGACCGGAATTTAAAAAATTACCTCTACGTTAAAAATGCATGCCAGCGAGAAGATCATTTTAGTTTTCTTTTTTGCTAAATATTAATGAAATGTAGTTGTAGATTTTTTCGTGACTGTGAAGGGTTGTTAATGAAATATATATTTTATTTTTGTCGTTTTTTAAAATGTTTATATTACACTGACCAAAATTTAATACCGAAATTATTAATTCCGGCAAAGTTTGCCGGAACAGGCACCGATAGGTGGAAACATACTGGAACCGAATTTCCGGTTGCACTCCGATATTAATATATTATGTTTATATAATATATTCTCAGCTTATGCAATATTTTTTACTTAATATAATATGAAAAATCCGTCAAAAAATTGAACTTTAACTTTCGAAACTAAAAACTCTCTGAACGAAGCAGAGCGAAAAACACTGGACGCTTCTATTGAAATGGAATTCCCGCTGCGCCGTGCGTGTAAATGTGCTCACTCTGTTTAATTTCCTGCTTTTAATGACAATAAACTTTGCAAACATCGTAATTTTATGTTCTATTGAGTCACATTGTTATCTCTGAGCGTGTATACTAGGGTGCAGGGTTGTTTTTCCGGAAAAATTATGACCGGAAAAAATGAATTTTTTCCATTTTTTGGGAAAAAATGGAAAAAATTCATTCTTTGTTTAGTGGTCGGTTATACCACACTTAGCTGGGGTTTCCCAAAAATGCTTGCATCTTAAAAACTTGTGGCATATTTGAGCTTCTGATGATATCCCCTAATCATTTCCATGCCCATGCGGGTTTCACGTTTTATAACCAGGGCAGGCGGGAAACAGTTTGTCCCATGTTGATTCGACGTCAACGTTAAAATTCGAGCACTCATTTGGGGAGAACAGACAAAACTTGAATGTCATATGACATTTACTTACAAACCACCGCTCTCAGAAGATCAATGTATACAAGAGTCGGTATGCCACGTGGTACTGATGGACATTTATGCGAATATCTATGATATTCCAAAATTGCAACGAATATCATATGATGTTCAGCGGTACGGTGTAGTTTTCGGGTGCTAATAAATTAATGGAAAGTCGTGCGGCAGAGGCACAGCTGTGCTTAAAATACCAAATACACGTCTGCATATTGATTTCCGGCACAAAAGTGGTTAGAAAAACAGTATCAATTCAAAAATTCAAATTTTAAATTCTAGTACCTATATGATAATCAACAGAACAATTTGGATATGTTACTTCAAGTATGCAGACATTTGAAAATATGTCATATGATATTCGAAACGTGTCCCAAGCTGCCCCGGTTATCACGTGAACCCCGCACCAAATCTGAATTTTTGAAAAAT
The DNA here is from genome assembly GCA_030248215.1 of Enoplolaimus lenunculus. Lineage (NCBI taxonomy): Eukaryota > Metazoa > Nematoda > Enoplea > Enoplida > Thoracostomopsidae > Enoplolaimus > Enoplolaimus lenunculus. The sequence continues at coordinate 3,687 of JASANG010001940.1, read as the reverse complement.
TCGATTAAGGCCACAAGTTCAGCCCCTTGGGATTCAATTTTTTTTCGAAAAGTTGGACAAATTATATATCATTTGACGCAGTTTGCAGTACTGAGTCGAGTGGTTTTCAACTTTCTGTAATCAGAAGTCTGCTTAACGAGTTGTATATTCATATGCTGCAATTTTCGCTCTTTTGGAACATCAAATGTGTCCTGGTGGCAATACACATGGTCACTGTTAATGAGTTACATGCGAATTAGCTATATGTCATCTAAAATCGTTATTTTATATCATGTTTAGTTGCAAAGTACATTTAAGAACCATTTAATATTTTACCATTTTTTCCATTTTTTACACCCCCCTCGGAAAAAATAGAAAAATATGGAAAAAATATTTATTTCCGGTAATTTCTCGCCAACAACCCTGCTAAGGGGTATAAATAATTTTTCATTTTTTTCTGAAAAAAGGAAAATTCATTTTTTCGGTCATATTTTTCCATAAAACAGCAAAATGAATGTAAATCAGCACTTTTTACATAAATGATCTGATGTCAGTACTAATTTGAGTTTAACGTTTATAAGTCTCCAAACTAATATATAAATCAATAGCTGGCTTTAAAGTAAAGGTAGCCTAGCTTATTCGGTTGTATTACAGGATACGGGCAACGGGTAGTTCTGCGGATGAACACGGATACTATCCTTCACAGGTGCTTGAGCTGTGGACCTAACAATAGTAAGACCGATGCGACTATAAGATGATGGTTCTTCCAAAGAGTTTTTCTACAGGTCCGTTTGATAAGACTTTTCCAAATAATTTCATTTAATCTACTTGGTGAAACCTTTTCCGTGGTTCAATTCAGCGTACTGTAGTGACCCGAATAAAAGGACTGATATTTATTTTTTGGCTTCTTCAGAAGGTGCCCTCTGGTATTCGATTACGGACTGTTATTTTTTTAACCGGCCCTCCGCCGCCGTTCGTTGCTGATATATCCGGAACTGGAACTATCCGTTGAATTAAACCTTTACTTGTCTTGTGTCAATAGCTTGAGTGATAATGCAAGGTTATACTTAGGAAGGTACTTTCAAAACTTAAAGACTTTAAAGTTTAGAACTCATAGCATATATGATATGATATTCAGCAAGACGGTTTTGAAATATCATATGTTTTGCTAAACAGTTTAAGTGTATCATATAATATTCCATTATGTAGTTTAAAAGGTATCATAAGATAATCCGCCAAACTATGGGTATTTCCGCCAAAATTTGAATTTTCCTGCTAAAATTTGGATTTTGCGTAAATTTTGAATTTTGCCGCCAAAATTTAAATTTTTCGCCATAAATTAGTATTTATTTAATTTTCTAGTAATATATGATACTAACGGCACATGTTTGTTAGTATCATATGATATTCCGCCATACGCAAACATAGTTATGTAACAGGCTCAGTACCAGGGTGTAACCGGATATTAAGTTCTGTTATTTTTATGTTCAAAATTAATTATAAATCACGTAAACTCGCAATTTTTTTTACAGATTTGCTACAATTGTTTGAAGTGAAACCAAAATCACGAAATCCATCCAAAGTCTTTAAAATTTCGATGCATCCGCCTTTTTTCTGGTGAATCTATGCGCGCCTCATTGGGTTGGCAGAAAAATTTAACGTTTTTTAAACTTATACTTCAATATCCGTTTTCCACTTCCATTATTTTGATCACTATCCATTTCTGTTTCCGTTTTCGTTTTTTACTATCCGTTTACACCCCGCTCAGTCGACATTTTTAAAATGATCATATGATATTGACAGACGATCTAGGGAACAGCATATGATATTGAGCGACAAAACGTGACCGATACATGATGGCAGCAGGCAGCTATTTTGAAATATCACATTGGTGTTACATCGCATACGAAACGTTACCCAATGTGTAGAATGTGACAAAACGTGACCATAGGTGCTGTATTCCGCATTATTTCCTGATTCTGTGTGGGTTAACATTTTGCGTTCTTCATTGGTATTGTTCGATAAAACGTTTTTTATGTTTTGCCGTGGTTTTTCTGAGTGTTTCTTTGTGGTTGAGTAAATTTGCCGAGCTCAGAAAAATTATACTTAAAATATTTATTTTGTTATTGCTTGCGGTATTTTGTTGCGGTATGTTTAAGTAACCGGCAGGGTGCAACCGGAATTACAATTTACCGGAACCGGAACCGGAAAGTAAAAAATGCATTTCACCAAAAATTTCATTTTAATCTTTTTTTTTGCTCTATTATTTGTGAAATAACCTTAGTCGAACATAGGTATTTATTTTATTTGTTGTATTTTAGATTTTCATCGTCGACTGAAGTGAAATCCACCATCAATGGCTTATATTCGGAGTACAAGTGGCTTTCAAAAGAGATTCTTAAAAATTAGCAAAGTTAAGAAAACGGCCAAATTATAACACCGGAATTTTTAAATCCGGTAAAAATTTACCGGAACCGGAACCGGAGGGTGAAAATATGCCGGAACCGGAATTCCGGTTGCACCCTGGTAACCGGGCATCGTATTCTTGGCTAGAACAAACCAGCGTCCGCCCAAAATAATACTTGAAATTTTTTGACATAGAAGCGGAAGCCGAAAGCGTCCGAACCAGTGCTGTGTCTAAGGTGTGAAGGTCACTCCAACTTAATGTGAAGGTTCCTTTAAATCATTCCCCCCTAGTTCTTTTTAAGGCCAGTCCGCAACCAGAATTTGGGAAGGGGGTGGCAGTGCCCTTTGTATGTTTAATACATACATACATAAACGTGAAATATGCTCAAACATTGCATATAGTGACATGGAGTTTGTCGCACTGTTCGCCTTAGGTGTTTAAGAAAACTTCGTGAGCGAAGCGAGAAAGATCCCAGGCGAAATTTTTTCGGAAAAAATTTAGTTGGAAGCAAAATTTTAAAATGTCCTTAGTGTCTCTTTGTTGTGAGGGTACCGTTTTGGGGATATTGGGCCGCTAGAATTGGTACTGGTTGGAAAAACCTCACTTAATATATTTCAATCGTTGCAGGCATGTTTTTGTCTGTTCTGCACCGTCGGGTCTCGGCTCTGATAAAAAGTTTTGGTTTGACCGCAGCGCTACTTAAGCGTTCTTGTTTTAGCTTATCACGAGCGGAAGGTGATGTTTGCGTTGTTGCAAACGAATTTAATGGAGATGAATGGTTGCGTTATGTACGTTTATACACTACTTTTAAGATATTTCATTGATAACGGAATTTGTCGCAAAATTCAAGCTTAAGCTCAGCATGTTTCGGGAATTTGACCTTAGTTGATGGGTCACACACGTTATATGCACTCGCCGTTGTCGCAAAATTTTCAACCACCCCATTGGAAACACTATCTAAACCAGAACGCTGGTTTGAAACCTAAGGCAGCATAAAGACAATCAAATATCTGTTAGAACAGTGTAGATACATTCACAGTACTTAACTGCCGGCCTGCACAGTAGGATCGTTTTCGCATTGCAGGAAAACTTTTGAGCCAGAGCAGCAATCGACTTGATATCTGGTTGCGATCTACTGTCTGATATGACATGCGTCCGTATTCGGTTGGCACTAGATATTTGTCAGTACTGCACGGTCGGGACGACCCCCTTCTCCGAAGTACTGCGAATATATATGGTTTTTCTCCTTAATTTCTCAGAAACAGACAGCCACGCAGAGAGTTGAACATCTGACCTCTCGT
>JASANG010002720.1:0-120770 GCA_030248215.1 Enoplolaimus lenunculus | reverse complement strand
AGCGCAGGTGTGGGGCGGACACAGCCGTTGGCAAATTCCAGGCCGGTCCGCTCCATATCACTAAGTAACACCTTAAATAATCTCATTTGCATCGTCGAATGAGAATGTTTTAACGGTTTGTGGTCCACTGGTTGACTATGGGATCGTATCGCCCACATTTAGTCGCCAACAAAAATTTGACAGTTCCTACTTTGCTTCATTATTTCAATTCTAAACTTCAGATGGGGTTATTTTACAAAAATTCACGCTTAGCAAAGTAATTATATTTTAACATAAATAGCGTCTAATGAAGTAGAATTTTTATAGCCCGCTGTCACACTGATGCCAAAACTTTTCGCTCCTTACGCTTCCTCACAAAAGCCGTAAATTTGTCCAGTGTTACAAAATAGGTGCAAGTTTAACGACAAATATCAATAAACTTTTTGTGCTTTGTTTGCAACTTCTTTTGATCTTTTGGTCCTACAGTTCGCCACTCCCGTTGAGACCGTCGTGTTCTGCAAAGTGCCGTGGTAGAGGTTGGGGGTGCTTGTGTTTGGTCAAAAGTCTGATATTTCGTTGAAACTAGTCCCCTTCAATGTTTACATAAATTACGGGTCTGAAATATGTCATTTTACCCATAATCAAGCTTGTGTGAAAGCTGCAAATTTGGCCGACTTTAGAGACACTTTTGTTTTTACTATCGCAGTTTTTTTCTTTGCAGATTTGGCTGTGTGCCATCGTCGCACCAGCTGAATAGGAAGCTTGGCCCATGTTACTTTAAGGGGCGTGTAGGTTTCTGGTGGGTCCATAAAAGAGTATGCTTAGATTCTAGATTACACTTTTTTGCTTAGGTTTAGGCTTAGGCTTAGGCTTAAGAACACATTTTTTCAACGCTTAGGCTTTAGGTTTAGCAATACGCTTAATCTAGTGGTACGCCCCTTAAAGTAACATTGGCCAGAAGCTTTATGATATGAAAAATGAGAGTCAATTTACGGCTGTTTGGACTTTTTTGCGCTTCTGCTCTAATTCACACGTAAAGTTTCATTAACTTCGATGCGTGCCAGTGTCAGTCGCAAAATTGAAACAATGATTGCTGCTATATTGTAGTAGTTTTTAGCAACGACGTAGTCCGAGAATCTCAGTTTCCTTAAAACAGGAGAATATATGCATAAAGTGTGAACTTGTGGCTGCACACAAATATAAAACGAAGAAAACATTTACTATTACCGATTACCAGGGTACAACCGGAGGTCTGCCTCCGGCTCCGGCTCCGGCAGAAAATCGGCCTCCGGCTCGGGCTCCGGCTCCGGTAGAATTTTTGTAGTAAAATTTTTCGTAATTTTCCTAAATTTAGCTGTTTTGCGCGTTTCGATTGAGTTTTGTCACACTTTTCATGAAAGAATTGCCGAAATTTGGCAGAAAAGTAGCGTGAAACCAAACAACTCAGCAACATTTTGCAGATATTGGCTAAAAGTAACTAATTAACCGTCATTTTTACTACATAATTTCGCCTCACCTCCTTCTCCGGCTCCGGCAAGTTTCGTTGACCTCCGGCCCCGGTATTTTTACCTCCGGTTGCACCCTGCCAAATATATAGGGGGGGGGGGTCGATGGCGCATGTATGCCATGTTTCTAAGCAAATGAATTTTGAAGAATATATTACGCGGAGCATTTTTAATATCGTTGCAGTTTCGTTTTTTACCAATTTTTGGGATCGTTTGAAAATGCAACGTGTGCTTGGAGCAATGTTTTCTGCACTAAATGTACCCAGCTGCATTCTCTTGTCTAACAGCATGCATTATCCTTTTTTGCTGTTACCAAGTGTCAGTGATGGCTCTGAGAAGAGTGTGCAGATTACCTGTTTTCAATGGACTACATACCAGCGCACTTTGCGTTTTGGCAACATCTCAACCCGTTTTTGGGTCGTTAAATGCTCGGGGCATACATAAACCAATTTCTTTAAAATATAGAGATAGACCATTACCGTTCAACACTGTAGTATCAACTGCAGTTTAAAGTGTTATCGTTTATAAAATTTGAACACCAACAAAGTTGCAGATTAAGTCCGAGTTGCCCAGTACAAAATAGTTGTAAAATTTGTGCAATGTTGCGCAAAATTTTAATTTTAATTTCACAAATCTGCTGCACCTTTCGATTAAATGTTTAGCAAAATATTAAACATTTGTAGTTAGAATCTCTGAAAACTTTCAAATCACAAAAACAACTCAAAACCCCCAATGCATATTTGGTGGCAGGTAAAATCATTAGTTTGATTACGCTTTACTCGTATTGCATTTTATCTTGTGTCCGCCTGTGTTTGTCAAACAAAAATTTTTGTATTTCAAATGTCACCACATTAGTCAAATTAGCTAAAAGTTTTGCTGAATATTTATTAATTTTAAATGTTGAACTGCGCGGCGAGTAAAAGTTCCATCAGCACAAATTAATTCAGTGTCTAGCGTTAGGCAAAATACGAGAGTTGTTGACACACTGCCAACCAGTGCAGTCTAAAACTTTTGGCCGAGCTGACTTCGCGATGTATAATACTTTCGAAGGCTTATCAGGGTAACGAGCGAAAAATCAAACCATTTATAAACGAAATTTTAAATTTTGGTTTTGATCCCTGTTAATAGCGAGGCATGGCGTGTAATCCCGTTGAATTCACCCAGTGTGACGCCAATGTAGTTTTCGTCAAAAACAACTTTGACAACTTAACTATTATTCAGACTTTATAGAATCTTTAATATTTCACATTTATAATTTAATTTTATTCGTGACAGCTAGTTTCAAAATATAACTGTGCAGTTTCGGCTGACGTTTAAAAGGAATATAGTTGGCAACCTTATTTCTTTATGATGATATCTGTCATATCGTTTCATGGCAAAACCTTACACCCACTCGATGGTTGCTATAATGATTTTGAAATTGAACGCCGCTGTATTGCGTTAAAATTTATAATTCTGCAAATTATATAAACCCGGAACTAAAACCAATTTTCGGTGGCAGCATTCAAAAATTGTTTCAACATTCGTATATTGGATGATTGAAATGGTATACATTCTCATTTCAATTTCTGTTTTCCATATCAGATGCGCTCAATTCTTGAAATGCCTTAGTTTTTATAGCGTTTAAACGTACCGGTTTAAACAAGTGAACAGTTTATTTTTCACGCACAGAGATTTCTGATTGAGGACCACCAAAGATAGTTGGACTGGTGATCCTGAGGGATCGAACCGCTTTGTAAATTGTGACTCTTACGCGTTCAAACTCTTTACGATGCTGTTTGCCTTCAGAAGGGCTGGTTCGATGGTTTATGCTGTTTGCGTACTTAAATTCGCTAAACTTGAATCGAGTTTATAACCTTAATAGTCGCTATTCAAAATGCTTCGGGTGCATACTATATTCCCTGAATTACGGGTTGTCATTGACAAAAACTTAAGACTTCGCCACGCGTCTTTATTTAGTTTTTACGGTTTTTGTTTAATTGGGTACTTGGGGTTTAAATTAGACTAAAATAGATGCATAACATTCGAAATAGAAAAGCTGCGTTAAAGTGTAGAAACTATTTTTAACGTTGTCACACGGTGATATACATACTTTCATGTAAACATGTTATGCTTCCCATAATATCACTGCGAATCTCGCCGTTGTGTGTTGCATTGCCGTGGCAATCTACCTGATCGAGCCTAAAAATGCCAATAGCGGATCCAACCCGCGAACGGAGTATATACATCTTCCACCAGGGCCATTGTTACTTTAAGCAGCGTCGAGGTATCTGATGTGTTTATAAAAGAGTTTGTATAGGTTGTAGATTACATTTTTTGTTTAGGCTTAGGCTTAGGCTAACAGGCTTAGGAACTCGTCGTGTTGAAAATTTTGCGATGAAAACCAGTTCATCCGAAGCCTCAGCGAGTGTTTTATAGCCAAATAGTTTGCAATTATGGCGTCGATACAAACACAAATTTCGCATTTTGAGCAAAGTTTCTAAATGATGACATATTAAAATATTTCCTGAACATTTTTAAAAACTATTGCATTTCGTCCGACACACAATAGTTATTATAATTTTAGAAATTGTTTGTGAACGTTACAATTGTCCTGGCCCATGTAAAGATCAGCGGCAGAACGTTTTTCTATGCGACTAGAAAAGAGTAAGCTTCAGCTTTAGACTAAATTATTTGCTTGGCTTAGGCTTAGGCTTAGGTTTAGGAATATACTTATAATACTCTTCCGCCCCTGTTGTTTACGTTGGACATGATCCTCACAGAGACATATGCCATGGGAATATTTTTATTGATTGGCCATCGAAAAATGCTATTTTAAAATTTTGTAACTTGCAAGTTTTTCATTTGCTTAGGTTGTTAACAGAGAGTTCTCTCTATCGGCGAAATCAATTTGGCGGTCATAATGGTCTGGTCAGTACATGGTTAATTTTGAAAAAAATTGTATTTTGTTGGTGAAATTGTTTCATTTAAACTACGATCGGTTTCGAAGTCGTAAACACGAGACTTACAACTGTACTTAGAAATCATCAAACGCATACGGTCATTGTGAGCGCTGTTCACGTCTGCAAACAGCTTCTTTCAAAACGGTATCTGTATATTAAGTAGAGTATTTCTGACATGAAATGTTATTCTATCAAAAACGCTAATTTTACCTCTAAAGCAAAATGTTAAAGTGTACGCGATTTATCAAAACACTATTTGAGCATCAATATAAAACTGCTTTTATTTCAAAATGCAAAAAGCGTTTTGTATTTTTGACACGGTTCCTTGTATGCAGTTTTTGCACCTTTGAGAGGGTGTGCAAAATAAGTGTTTCCGATTCTCAACAACTGACATCAATCTGATTTGCGCAAAATTTTTTACATTCTTTTTGTTGGAGTGTCAAAATATGTTTTTCTTCAACGCATCATAATGACAATTTATGGTCTTTGCGTCGATATTTTTTGCACCAGTTCATAATGTAATGGCTGACACGTCCTAGGTTTAATTTGAACCTAATGAGCGGTATATTTTTGGTTATTGCCAGACTAATCCGTGGGTAGTCGGCGCATCCTCTACTGGCTTTTTACCACACATAAATTATGAATCAAACCGATTGTGATCTTTCGTGTTCAAAACTGTACATTTCTAGCACAGCTATACTATAACAGGTTTTCGGAGCGAAATTGAATTTTCTCTCGTTCTTTGCGCTACCGGTTCAATTTTAAATTCTTTTTGGGTCGCGCTGTAACTTTTTAAAAATTTTAATGCCGTCCAATACCGTCTGTCACCGTATAAACGCCGTGAGTTGTCATCTGTCGCCGCACGTCACAGTCCGCTCCAATGCAAGCGTCCGTCACAGTACAGTATCTATGCCCGTAGCCAGCGCACCTTGCTAGGGGGCTAAATATTTTTAAGGAGCTGAATACAAGGGGTTTCGTTCATTTACAAGCAAGGTTGAAATTTTTCTAAAAGGGCCAAAATTTTTCCACGAGGGCTGAGCCTCTGGCCATCATTGGCTACGGGCCAGACGGTATCGTACGCAGCGCCACCTTTAGGTTAGTTGTAATAGTTCTTTGCGACTCCCAGACAGCAGTAAATAGTTCTTCTGGGCATAATTTGAACGAATGGTTTGTAAAATTTTAATTTCACTACACTTCTGCGTTTTCATATCAATGTTAATCAAAATGGCTGTCGTCATTTCATGTATTTTGCGATTCAAAGCAGCTACGTTTTCCCTACGTGTATTACATAACAAACAGCACGTAAAAGCGGCAATTGAGACAGGGTAAACAAACAGGCGCATCAGCGAATTCTATGAAAAATTATATAGAAGCAAAACTAAAATTAGCGGATTCTATGAAAAATTATAAAAGCAGAAATATATTTGTTCTTTCCCTTTATAGCGTTTACTGTGAGCAACTGAACACAAATTGTAACGTGCAGTACATACACAGCGCTCATGGTTTAACAAGTCTTACGCCCAATTATGTAGGAACAAAAATCTCTGCAAAATGCACACTTTAAATTTCAATGAGTTGATTTTTCACTCAGAATGAGTTGAATCACTCAGTCCGAGTTAGGACTATCAGAACTCAAAATTTCCTTTTGATTCAATTCATGCTGAGTTACTTAATCAACTCACCCAGAGTCAACTCAACTCAGAGTGATAATCAACTCAACACAGAGAGAGTTAATGTAATCTTAATTAAAAAATGTACACTGATTTTAATTCAGAAACAACTTACTCGCTAGCAGAATTGATTAATCAATTCATTGGAATTTACAGTGGCAAGAGCCCCCACATTCTCGGGCGTCAAACTCGGATGGCTGAGTTGTGACGGTTTAGACGCTTCATCCTCGAGAAAACTGATGGTTGAATTGCTGCTTGAAATCATATCTTTTATGAAGTTGAAAACATTCATGTAAGAAAGAGTTAACTACATCTTTATGACACCCCTCCTTTCGTTCTAAAGTTTGAAATGCTTCACTCTTCTTTTTTTGTGGTTTTGTGTCACAGTGTTTCCCCCTTTCATCGAAAATTTTTGATTTTAAATCTTTTGCTCAATGCAAAAAATTGTATCTGTCTATTTACGGATATACGTTCAGTGTGTTAGCATGTATGATATTCATATATGTGAATGTGTGTTTCAATTAAACGCTGTAAAAGTTGAGGCGGGCGCCCGTAGCCAAGGAGGGGACAAGTGGGGCACAGCCACCGCGAACAAATTTTGCTCCTCCTAGAAAATTTTCAGCCTTGATTGTGAGTCAACGAAAACCCTTGTATGCCATTCCTGAAAATTTTTAGCCCACCCCGGCCCTAGCAAGGTGAGCTGGCTACGGGGCCTGAGTTGAGGTTGGTGCTATTGGTGTGCCTGTTCTGATCTTTTGGTACTGGACCTACTGACATAAATAAATTTTTGTACTCGTGCTTTTGTATGTCTTTTACTCTATTACGTTTCGTTTAACTTCCAACTGTAGTGCTTTGTTTAAAATAGCCGAGTTAATTTTTCGCTTTAACTGTATTGTTAGGTATTTATCTACTTTCCGCTTATCCATGTTTTTGTGGCACATGTATAGAACAGGGCCGGATCGTTTTCTGGAGGGACTATGATAGAGTCAGTTTAAGCTTTAGACCATTTTTTGCTTTGTCTTAGGCTTAGGCTTAGGAATAGGCTTATCCATACGTTTGGCTTAGGCTTAGGTTTAGGCTTATCCATACGCTTGGCTTAGGCTTAGGAATATGCTTATTCTACTGTTCCGACCCTGTTCTATACATGGGTTTTCTGTCTGTGGCTCTGTGAACGGATTAACTGTTTGGTTTAGAACTATTCATCTTGTGCATTTTCGACTTCAAGCGTCTTAATTTTTAACTACAGATAACTGTCGCTTACTATCTTCAAACTTCTAGCTTAAAGTTTGGTATCATTGATTCTAGTGATAAAAATTGGGGACAGACTGCAGCCGTTCCTATGTCTCAGTTCTACATCTGACTTGACTTATTTTGTTTCTATTTGAAATATAATGAAGTTAAAACTGTTTTTCAGAAAAAGAAGGCGAGTCACATCAACAGCATGTATAACCGTGAGTTGAAACCTTAAAAATCTCGGTTTGACGATATTAACTAAACAAATTTTGCTTGCATTTTAAAAAAGCAATTATGTTTGGCCCATGTAAAGATCAGGTGCGGAACGTTGTTCTGTGGTACTAGAATAGAGTAAGCATAAGCTTTAGACTAATTTCTTGCCTGGCTTAGACTTAGGCTTAGACTTAGGCTTAGGAATATGAACATTCTTTTGCTTAGGTTTAGGCTTAGGAATATGCTTATAATTATGTTCCGCCGCTGTTCTTTACATTGACCGCGACACGTTAGGATAATTATTACTCTACAATAACATTTACAGTTTGTAACTTTTATCTCAGATTGGCGATAAGTATAACTACAGAAACTATACGCTATTTGCTTTATACGGCTTGCTCATTTGCCTAGCATTTTCATAAATAAACTATTCACAAAAATTCTCTAATAACCGCTCTGAGACTGTAACAAATCGTTTTTGATAAAGGAAACCCTTGCGAAACATAAGTTTCACATTATAACGGAAGCTGAACAAATAACGCGCTACTTCCGTTTTACTAGCGACAGCTTGTTTAAACGAGAAAATATAACAAGAAAATGTTTCGTTCCGCCGCTTCCGCCGTACCCGAATTGTACACAATATCTTGCGTTCACCGCCGGATAATAATATTCATATGTGTATAATCAAATGGTTGAAAAATTCATTAACATGAATGCAATCGGTAAAAGCCTGATGCCTATACAACTGTTTATTTTGCTCGGGGTTTGAGGGCAGCGGTACACAAACTTACGTTTAATTCTGATTATGCATCATCCACATTATATCTTTTGACACTTTTCCACCGAAACTTCCTAGCGCTGGGTTAACGAGTGACAAATTTTTTAAGTTGCAACTAGTTATTATTCTACATTACTATAGTTTTGGTTGTTAATCTAACCTTAACATGTCACAATATACACAAGGTATACATTATGTGACACGTTGTAAGGTGAGGATAGCAGAGGAATTTAAGGTAAGGTGGGGCTAACGAATATTAATTTTAAAATTTATCACTTGTTAACCCAAACGCTTTGCATTTCCGGTGGCAGTGCACCAAAACTTAAAGTGAATGAAACATTATTATTGGTTCTGCGGACGATATTCATTGTTTAATCAGATTTTTTGCGTTCGATAGTCGCTTCGCACCAACAGTTATACGAACCTTCGAAACCTGTATTGCATAATAGTGCCGGTGTATTTATCGCTTATTTATTTCTGTTGTCTATTAACTTCTTCCTGAATTCATTGGTACTGTTATGAGCTATCAGAAAAGTGTGTTTAAATTTTAAGACATTCTAAAGCGAAGTACGCATTTGGTTTTCAAAAACATTAAGCGAGAGCTGCACATATTTTAGTTTGAAGGCGTATTTCTCTCGTGCAATCGAACTGTGTAAGTCATCCGCGCATAATCATAGAACGTAGGGCCCATGTGGGCCCATGTATAGAACAGGGCCGGAACAGTAGTATAAGCATATTCCAAAGCCTAAGGTGAAGCCGAAGCCTAATCTTAAGGGTATGGATAAGCCTATGCCTATTCCTAAGCCTAAGCCTAAGCCTAGGCAAAAAAATTAGTCCAAAGCTTAAACTGACTGTATTATAGCCCCTCAGGAAATCGATCCGGCCGTGTTCTATACATGGGCCGAACGTAATATGCAAGCTAAATTTTGTTCAATATGTCGCGTTCAGAAATTTGAGCCAATTTTTTTAACTTCGATTCGGTAGCCGCTCAACTGAACAACTGAACCAAATATTCGAATTCAACCGTAAACAGCAATAGTTTATATGCATTCTAACAGTCACGACCATTTGTTGAAACCATAAAAATGCAGTGATATATACATATATACATATATATAAAAATATAAATTATTCTTTTTTTCATAAACCGCTAACATGAGAGCAGGCCAGTAGCCAGCTTACCTTGCTAGGGTTGCTAAAATTTTCAGGAGGGGCATACAAGGGTTTTGACTAGCTTACAAGCACAGTTGAATATTTTCAACGGGGAGTGCAATAATTTTTCACAACGCGAGCTGAGTTCCTTCTGGCTTCCTTGGCTACCGGCCCGTATGACAGTCTATTTTAGGCTTAAACCAACATATACTTAATTTGACAGTTTTCTACCTGCCATTTCGACATGTAAAAGCTTACTGCGATTTAGCAACGTTTAAAGAGTCAGCAGATGCTGCGAGTAAAGGGTAAGCAAGGCGTCATAAATTACTACTAAACTATCGTGTCCTGCACCTGTTACGGTTAGTTTGACACTTTCGCAGTTCCCCCCACTCCCGCATTCACTAACAAAAGTAGGAACCAAAAATTTTTGATGAATTAATGATTACGAGCTGACCGGATATTAAATGTTTCAAAAATCTCAAAAATCCTGAAATACTGTATGTACCCGAATAAGAGGGGTCCCTATTTTGAGTCCGAATCAATAAGAGTCCGTATCCCTAATAAGAGTCTGTAAGCGGATAGAGTCCCTAAACCCTAATTAGAGTCCATAAATGTGAATTAACCCTAATTGTAGCGCATAAATGACTCCAGGACCAAATAATTTGAGTTCGAAACTTTAAAGTGTGCTTAAATTTTGAAAGTACATTCCTAAGTATATCCTTGATTTATCGCTCAAGCTATTAACACAATGTCAGTCACACGTTACTAAAAGCACTCTGGGCACGAGCAACGTCCTACAGTATAGTTAGCTAAATAAATGTCCGCCGCTACTTGAACTATAAAAGCGGACATTTCGATACCGTTGTTCTGAGGGAAAAATGTCCGCATAGCTATCAATATTTCTAATGTTTGTCCGATACAGTGTTTTTATGCGACTTATACAATACTAAATTTTTCAAATTGATTAAAGTTGCATTATGTTTTAGCCGACGTAAAACGCATCTTTTGTGCTCTAAATTGAGATGTCAGCATTTAAGATTGACAAATCCAAAACATTACTGCAGCCAAGTGCATTAAAAATTCGATCATTTTTAAGCCCTGACGCCAAATATACCCCAGTCCAGCTCAGAACTGAACATTTACAAAGATTTTAAATGATTTCGCGCATATTAGCTACTTTTAAAATTTGTGGCATATGTAAGAACTAACATTTAAAACTTTAGCCAGCTACACCGTTATTGCCACATAAATTTTGTCCGGACACCGTTGCGCTGAACTCATAAATGTCCGCTTATTAGCTATGTCGCCAGTGGACAAAACGTAGGACTTGTAGACGGCATGGACGTCCATACCGTTCCAGCAGAACAGGGTGGACTTTATTTGTACGCAACCTACAAACGGTAACGTGTGAGTGACACAAGACAAATAAACGTTTAATTCAACGGATAATTGCAGTACCTGATATATATCAGTAACGAAGGGCGGCGGTGCGTGGGTTAAAAATAAATAACAGTCCGTAACCGAATAGCAAGGGTGAGCTACCCTATGGAGAGGCCAAACAAATATCAGTCCTCCCTCTTATTCGGGTCACTACAGTAGGTGGACCGGGAACAAAGTGCTTTTCGCGCGAAGCACTTTCATTGTTAACATTTTGTCTATAAATCGGCTAAACGACACGCATTTTGGTATAAAAGGCTAAAAAATTTAATCAATGCCCTTGAACTTAAATTATGGCTGTTAGCCAGATTTTCAGGTTTGGAGATTATGACATCAAAGTAGAAGAGTTAAACCGTCGCAGAGAGCGAAGAAATTTCTTGACATTTAGTTGCCAGGTGGTTATTCTAAGGCTTGCAAGATGTCTGACGCCAATCATTTTCATACAAAACTTTAGTTTAGAGTTGGAGTAGATTGTTTTGAAGAGGATGTAAAATCATATCTGAAGTTATAGACAATAGTGTAGACGACAAAATGGAGGCACAAGGTCGTCGAATGTGCTATTTTGTTGATTTTCCAATTTTGAGCCAAAACTTCTGGACTATAGAGAAGTTGCCGGCCCATGTATGGAACGGGGCCGGAACAGTAGTGTAAGCATATTCCTATGCCTAAGCCTAAGCCTAAGCAAAAAATCAATCTAAAGCTTAAAGTGACTCTATTATATAGCCCTTCCGGAAAACGATTCGGCCCTGTTCTATACATGGCCAAGTTGCCTAATAATGATCTATTGGAGCCAACTGCGTGTGACGGCATGCTTATGCACCGACACATAATTTTTTGCTTGATACAGTTTTGGCCCTCAACGAACAAAATTAAGGCCTCTGTTGATTTACGCACTCCTATTTTCAGTCGCAGATCCAGGTGCTATGGCTGACGGGTGAGCGGGCTGGCCAAAGTTATGAAACGCAATTTTGACTGTACGCTATAAATGCGACTATTTTTTGAGGGGCAAATTTGTATAGTACCTTATTATTTAATCACAGAATATTGCGTAGGCCCTCCACCTGCTCTGGATTCGCTAGTGAATACACTCTCATAACAATTTTCTGATTAAATTCAAAAGTAATTTACGTTACCATGCAAAAAAACATCAAAGTCATCTATTTAATTAAGCCATTGTAAAAATATTTTTAAACCTTACCAGGAAATGATTTGAACCGAAAACTTCATTGCATGCATGGTTGAATTTTCAGGTTTTACGAATTAAACATTACATACCGCGGCTTGGTTATGGCTGATCAGTGATAAAAACCAATTTTAGTCTATTTACGTTTTTATTGCGTATTCAACCGTTAAATTCTGAACTATAAGCTTATATGGACGATTAGGTAAGCGTGTTCACGTCGCTTTGAACAGTTTAATAGTACATCACGCTGCTCAAATCCCAGTAAGCTTTGATAATATTCGATTACTAAAGCGATTTCGGTTCGGCATGGAATAATATCGTTGTGACAAAATCTTCAGAAACACTATGATTTCGAACAATTTTATAAAAACCCTGAATGAAACCATCATTTTTTCTTCTCTAAAGACGCGAAGCAGATGTACTCCCTCTATTCATTCTTTTGTATGTGCCCCTGGCTGTAATCTTAATAATACACATTCTTAATACAGTCTTGGAACAAATATGTAACATTGAACGTCGTCCTTTAAGATTTAAAATTTCTAAATGTCTTAAAGCTAACATTTTCAAAAAAATTACTTAGGTAAAACGAAATTTGAAAACTATTATTTTTGGCAAAATATATTCTGAGCCTATCAGACGTCTGGTTTTAAATAGATTTTTAAACAATGCATCGAGTGCATATGTAGGCGTGTATACGTTGCATTTCTTAATAACTTCGGTTTTGTTTCATTTTTTAGGTTGGAATTTTAAAAAGTCAAACTCTCGTTTAAACTTTATTAACTTTTTAATTAAACTTTTCTGTAAGTTTTCTATCCATGAACCATTTCTATTAGAAACTGCCTTTACTCAACATATATTAAAGCCCTATTCACACGTGCAAGTTTTTGCTGCGAGAACTTGCAGCTACAAATCTCACGCAGAACTTACATTTTTCCATCAGCAAATGAAGAAGCGGCTGCAATATATTCAATAAACTTGCATGTTTATTCATACATGTACACTAAATATCTAGCTATTATTTTTAATGAATTATATACTTGCAGCTGCAAGTCTTTCGAACGAATTTTGGATAAAACTTTCCAAAACAATTTGCAGCTGTCAGTTCTTGCAGCAAAAACTTGCACGTGTGAATTGGGCTTAATGCATGCGCGCCGCAAGAATCTAGAGTTGGGGGACGTGCAAGTGGATCTTTTAAGCAGAACGTATTTAGTGTTTTATAAGTTAAAGTTCCGCATTTTAGCGACACTTGGTTTAGTTTACGATGAATATGCAAATTTATTTAGTATTAACTTAACTGTATATACTAAACAGCCTGTCAGTTTTTGTGGGTATGTTTTGAATTTATTTTGAACAGTGTAAGCTTAGATAAACGACGACAGCTTACTTCTCTTGACATTTTATAAACCAAATTGTAACTGAAGTTAAACTTCAGCTTAAGCTCAGTCTAAAGCCGAAGTCTATGCTCGGACCAATCACTGCTCAAGCCAAAATTGTACCAAGTCAAGCGAATTCCCCGCAGAAGGCTTAAATAACATGCTTTCTGTGTACTATAAAGGAAATCATTCTCTCGCAGTGGTAAGTATAGATAAGCGTGCTAATTGTGCTACTTGTAAAAATGAGCAAGTAGAAAGGCGCTCTGTAGACGGTATTCGCGGAACTAGAACGGAAGGAAACATTAAAAAGCCACATGCAACAGCTGGCTGTAATTTAGTCGTATATATAGCCTGCTAGTAGTGAAATATTACGGCCCATGTAAAGATCACGGGCGGAATGTTTTTCTGTGGGACAAGAATAGAGTAAGCTTAGGCTTAGGACTATTTTTTTTGCTTGGCTTAGGCTTAGAGTTAGGCTTAGGCTTAGGAATATGCTCATTCTTACGCTTAGGCTTAGGCTTAGGCTTAGGTTTAGGTTTAGGAATATGCTTATAATACTGTTCGTTTCTGTTCTTTACATTGGCCAATATTGGTAAGAAGCTTCGTAGTGAGACGGCCAATGGGGCAGCGTCGTCAATTCATTTAGTTCTTATTATAAATAGAGGCTCTTAATATTGAAAATAATTAACGATATTCCAATATAAAGTTAACAGCCAATATTTTAGCAAATATATGTATGTTTATATGTGTATATACACTGCAAAATTGACTCTCTCCGAAATTGGCTTTTCCGGACTACACAAACTGAGTTAAATTCGACTCCGCCAGAGTCGAATTAGACTCACCCGAGTCGCTCAGTTAGTCGAATTTGACTCTGGCGGAGTCAAATTTGACTCGATTTGTGTTGTCCTAAAAAGCCTATTTCGGAGAGAGTCAATTAAACATTAGCTGTTGGTTGTGGTTCTATCTAGCAATAGCAGTAAATCAATTTCTTAATATTGCTGCCATAAGATATTTTGTATATTATTAAATATTGTGAAATCTATATAAACATTTTTGCACCCCTATGAACGTAATATATATCAAATTTTATTGTGATTAACTGCAATTAAGAGTCGAGGTATGCAGGCTAGATTGTAAAGCAAAAAGTAACCTATGGCTCTCGTGCTATTTAGCAAACTAAACAGACTATTGTATATGTATATACTAAGGAAAATTATTGAAAACTGTCCAATATAAATTGAAGACGCTGTTATAGCTCAAAATTTTAAACTTTTAAATTCACAAGTTAAGACAAGACTTTTGTTGTAAGGGCAAAGGCCACGTTTGCTTCCGGTATGGCTATAGACCTGTGCAAAATCACGGGTGTTGGTATATATTTTTTATCTTAATAGACAATTTTGTCTGTTGTATATTTCAGCTTTAGGCTTAAGCAAGCCATTTTCGAAATCTAGTGTGAGTATAAACTTGAACCTAATTCTAAGTCTAAGCCTAAACATACTTAAGTCTGTGGTGGAAAGTGTAGATACAGCGATTGCATTTTATATTAACAGAACAGTAGACAATCATAAAAGTTTCAATTATATAATAATAATAAAAATAATAATAATAATAATAATAATAATAATAACAATAATATGATATGCCGCGACAAAAAATTCGGGTTTAATCAAGTTAGGCTTCGTATACAACTAAATCACAGATAAATACCTACTGTGTCAGATTAACTTATTTTATTGGACATTATCACGCGAAGTTTTTTAGACTTTTAAGCATTTTTATAGTTATAATAAAATAGTGACATGCCTAGTCAACGTTTTGGATAGGGTGTAGCGATGTTGCATAAAAACGTCAAAGAGCAGAGGATCCTTGTTTCACCAACTGCAAAAAAACTAGAAACAGTCCGCGGACAATACTCTCAATTAGCAGGGGTTAGACCCGTAGTTCGTCTGCCTAATCTATTGTGAGAGTATATACTGTAGCACCAACACACTGGTTGTTGAAAGTCTTGTATACGGCATTGAAGGAAAAGAGAAAGGCTTGCTATTGGATTCTAGAATTCTCAACGATGTTTCGTTTGAAACATCAGTTCAGAACGGGATTGTAGTCAAACAGGGTTTAGGGGGCTCAGTCGTCCGCCCCACAAAAAATTTTGGCCGCCCCTAGAATATTTTCAACCTTGATTGTAAACCAACTAAATTTTTTGCCATTTGATTTTGACATAATCCATTACCAATCCTGCTATAATATAATTGTTATAGGACTTTATGGAATATTATCTTAAATCGCGCAGTTACAATAGTACAAAACTGATTCACAATCGGGCAAAATTTATCATTTTCAATTCATTATACATTACAAGGTATAGAATACCAGAAAAATGTTTTTTGACCTGTTATTTGTAAGTTTTTAGCGAAACCATCTGCTTCAGCTCTACATACAGTTCGTTTGTTTGATCAAATTACAAAATTTAACCGACAGTGTTGTATAGTGTTTGAAATATAATTAAATCAATGTAGATTACTGCGGTGCCTGCCCACAATGTCCACACTTTCAAAATTAGCCGACAAATTTGTAATAGCTCAGGTGCATGGTTTCTAATGATATTTTAAAATCACAAGGTTTGCTAAATTTTATTTTATATCAAACCGGATTGTCTTCTATTTAGTTTGTGGAAAAAATGAATTGCTTTAGCATTTTTATTATTGCTTTCGCTGTTCGCAAGCATAAAAGCTATCAATAAACCTTTGTTGTTTAATTTAAGGAGTGTTATCAAATGCGATCACAAGTTGTTAATTATAGCGCAAGCTTCAAGTTTCCATTTGCAAAAATTTGCATGTGAGTTAAAACTGGAACTTCTTGCTGTAAATAATTTGCATGTGTGAATTGGAGTTTAAATTGATTTTAAGACATATTAGCTATGAGGTTAAATTTATTTTAGGCCATATTAGTTAGAAGTTTAAACTTATTGTAGGACATATTATGTTATATGGACATGTTCAGTTTGTCTATTAGAGTCAAAAAAGGATAGTAAAAATAACGGAAGCACATAGCAGTCAAAATAACGATAGGTTTTGAAGCATATATAAAAGTTTCCATATTTTTTGCCGGAAACGCATATTCGTTTACGCCCTGAAATATAGATGATAATAAAATTCTTAGAAAGTTTTGATATTTAGAGCCTATATTTTGTAATTTTTATAGCAACTATCATCAGTAATAATTGGTTTTCAAACTCACTAACTATTCTAGTTATTCAAATAACAATTTATGCGAAAAAATATGCTGATTTTTGGGCCTCAGCATTTACTGGTTCGAATGTTACAAGACCTATCACCAACTGATAATAGGTGCCACAAACATTTGAGAATATGGGATTAGACCACAGTTTTGCTGCGCATGCTAGGTTTTCAAACTCACTATTTCCGTTGTTGAAGTAAAAATTGGTACAGGAGTAGAGCAAACCATATGCAGGCCCGTAGACAGCTCATCTTTCTAGGGAGGTCTGAAAATTTGTCAGGAGGTTCATTCATGAGTTTTCAATGAGTTTACAAGCAAGGTTGAAAATTGTCTAGGGGGGCCAAAATTTTCCAGGGGAAGCTGAGCCCCCCCGGCCTAACTTGGCTACGGACTCGACCATATGCTAAAAATTTGCTGTTTTTTGATCCTCAGCATTCACTGGTTCCAAAGTTACAACCCCTATCACCAACTGATGATAGGTGCTACACACATTTGAGAATACGGGATTAGGTCACGATTTTACGGCGACTGCAAATTTACACGAGATTGTTGTTTTATTGACTATAAATATATACAATCCCAATACTATAGAAAACATTTTCACATGAAATAATCGTATAAATTGTTATTTTAATGTCAAGAACATACCGAGAGAGCTTTGGCTAAACTAACCAAGACTCCCTAAGTTCAAGTACGTTTTGTGTAAATCAGGGGTACGCCCATTTTGAATAAACATTAATGATTTGGCTATTCTGTTAGCCAACATCTTATGACTGTTTCGGGGGTGGGTTCCCACCACCAACCTAAATTTCTGGGTTCGTCTCACCGTTGGAAAGTAATGCATAAATAATACTAAACTAAAGACTTTCTGATCGACCTGTGAACGAAACGGTTTTATGAAAAGCAGTTTTACGAATATTTAGCCTTGCAAACAATGCTAATATGTACAAAATAAATGGTTCGATTCATAAACCCGTTCGAAGTATATCAAAATAATTTACCAAAGTCAAAATTGCAGTCTTACCTATTCATTGGCTTATAACAACATTTAGCTGAAATTACAGTACGCTTTAACAGCCTAAAGCTTCGTGTAATGACTTACATAAATCGTATACTTGTGAGCATCAAATTTCTCTAAGTACCAGTTCAATTTTATGAAACATTTTGTGCTTTTTTCTCTTTATTCTCGTCAAGGATCTTTCGATACAGCTGTAAAATTGTTTATTATTAATACAGTCCGAGTGCTTTTGTTCCAGGTAAACTTAACAAACTTTTAATATCAGTTTTAGTAAGATAAACATGATTTAGGCAGGCATAAAATTCTATTCAGGCAATAAACAACTACGAAGGCAACGTTTAGATAACAATTTTCAATTTTGAACTCAGCTGTTTTACAACATAAATTTGCCCTGTAGGAGATCCTAACGGTCAGCACACGATCTTCAAATTTTATTTTATATCTAAAGTAGGTAAACATTTTAACAGGCCATTTTCAAACGCGCATCAAGATAACTCGGGCGATCTGATTCCATATTTTCAAATCCAAAAACTTATTATTTTAATGCTTAATAAATTGTGTTTGGTTTCTCGCTCGCTTCGGTAATGATGTTTTCTACGTAAGAATATAGCTATCTACTTATGGGTTAGCCCTTGTACCTCCCTGATATTTTATGTAACCGATCAGAAGATATTTTCAAAGCTACAGGCTTAGGTTATTCACTCAATCGCATATGTTCATCTTTTACGCTAACCGATTGAATAAAACACTATGAATTATTTTAGAACGTGACCTGCAACAAGCACTTGCTACAGTGTTTAGCTTTAAAAACAATATTCGAATTGCCACGAACGTCGCAGTTGTATTGAAAGGTGCAATAGTTTTATAAAACTCGTACAATTAAATTTTGTAAGCTGAAATCAGTACGCTAAACGTGTCCGTTTAAAACTGTAGTGGTTTGGTACTCGGGTATAAAGGTAATTGTTCCAAGAGAAGCCAGTTCAGCGTTCAGTTTATTAAGTTATAGCAAGGTTTTCCCGTATCCGTCGGCACAATTCGCCAACGATCTGTTTGTGGTTAGCTAAAGATAGAACCGTTTCATTCGTTCCAACTGTAATGTAATTTCTTAATTTTGATGCAAAAACTCGTAGTTTAACTTTAAAAGGCACCTTAGCTTCTTCGAAAAACAGATTTTTCAAATGAAAACATGCGAACCTATTTCAGTTGCAGGAATAAGAAATGTGTGATTGGTATTCGCCTTGTCTCTCCCATCAGAAAATACACTCTTGCTATTCGGTTAAAATTTCGTACTAAACTTTTTCTTGGCCCACAAACCATGTAACCAAATTAGACAAATTGTTTGGACACTAATCGTTTACGGACTCTAATTAGGGATATAGACTTCTATTGATCAAGACGCAAATAGTTTTCACCGACTCCAATTTCCACGCCTTTTTCTCTCTCGTTTTTATTCGAGTTACTACAGTAGTATGCTCTGTGTTCATCTTAAAATAGCTAATTCTAGGGTAACAGCGTGTGAAAATGCTATTATACGCGGCAAATTGTTTCGTAGTTAGTGCTTCATGGAAACAAGACAGAAGAAAATCAATTCGAGGTCAATCACTTTTTATATTATTTTCAAAAATACTCAACGGGGAAATGAAATCGTGTAATTAGGTTAAGGAACAGAGCCTCCATTTGAGCTGAGTAGCGTAGCCTAAATGCGAAAATGTAACTTTCTTTTTAGTGCGAGGACAGCCGACAAATCGTTTTCAACAGATTATACATCTATATCTATATATACATATATACAAATATATATACATACATATATATGTATTTATATATACACTGCTGATTGCGATTTGTCTCAGTTTGTGTACTCAGGAAAAGCATGTTTCCGAGAGAGTCAATTTAACTCCCCTTTTTTACAGTGTACGTTTAGTGCAATTAAAACATTATTTATGACTTTTAGTGTAGGTTAGGGTCATTAGCACAGGTTTCCTAGAAAAACTGCTCCTATAATGAGTGTTTCAACAGTGGTTGTAATATATCGGGGCATATCCAGGGTATACAGTCTGGATAATTAATTAGCAACAGTTTAAAGTCGAAACAGGGTGAAACGTTTCTGTTCAATGTTTAAAAGTTTAAGTATCGGTTTGTACGACAAATTGTTTGATTTACAAAAAGTTTATCAAATTTTGTCATACATTTCAACAGAAGTTCCTCAGTTACACTCGCAGTCGTGGCGAAATTTTCCAAGCTGACGTGAACCCAGTTCAATCTTTAACCTGGTTGGCTGTTTCCAGAAATACACTAAATTGTTGCCAGAAGTTCACGTACTTACATTGCCTTGTTTGCTCTGATAAACATTGTAAGGTTTCGTGGAAATCAAAGATGTATATTTTAGCATGGCCCATGTATACAACAAGGCCGGAACAGTAGTATAAGCATATTCCTAAGCCTAAGCCTAAGGGGAAAGATGAGCCTATACCTAAGCCTTATCTGAAGCCTAAGCCTAAGCAAAAAAGTTAGTCTTAAGCTTCAACTGACTCTATTAATACAGCACCACCAGAAAAGAATCCGGCTCTGTTCTATATATGGGTCTCTTAGCATTATTTTCATTTGGAAAGTTGTCAGAGAATTTATAAGTTCCGTTTTGTGCGTCAGCGACGACACATTCTCGACTTCCAAATAATTTATTAAACAGCTGTGGTAATCAAAGATTTTACCATGAATAATTATAATCGAATGATAAATGGGAAACAGTTTGCTGAAATAAATATGACACTTTAGCGCAGGTAATCTAATCCGTCATCTTATTAGGTTGGAAGAGTTTATCAATTGTGCATTGTATGTAATTTATCGACAGCTGGTAAAAGTTGCATACTAATTGAACTAACATTAGGCCTGCAGCCAGTTCACCTGGCTAAGGAAGGCTAAAAATTTTTTAGGAGGAGCATACAAGTGTTTTCGTTTACTTACAAGCAAGGTTCAAAATTGTCTAGGGGAAGGCACAATTTTTTAAGAGGACTGAGCACGCGTTGGCGACGGGCAAGACTAACATAGCTATTATTCGGCGGCAGGTCCATAGTCTAGCTACTTTTGATTGGAGTGGCGCGGTAGAAACGCGGATTTAGAAAGCAAAAGCCTAGGCGGTCATCCATTGAAACGGCTAGTGCTATCATTTATGCAATAAGGATGTGCGTTAAAATTCACAAATGTTTCAGCTGTAAAAATGTACATTTTGAATTCAGTTTATGATGGTCGTTGTGTAAGTCTGGCGTAAAAATGGTAGATTTTTCAGTTGTTGTTGAGTTCATTAATCACCCTTCACTGCCTTTGCCCGTAGGCTTAATTCTAATATTAAGCTTGTACCTGGTTTTCAAAATTGGTTTAAACTCTCAATCTAAATATAGCGTTTAAAGACGACGTTGTTCGCTTTTATGCACTATGAATGAACTTAGTCAACTTGGTTGCGCAACTTGCAGCTGTCGCCAAAATAATACCGCAACAGTGTCACTACGCCACTAGATATCTTTTAGTAGAACAAAGTTTAAACTAAACCTGTACAATTTTTACTTAAAACTATAAAATTTAGTATTAGTTGGAACAGTGCTAAAAATACGGATGTGGGGCGTGTAAGCTTTAATTATATAAATAAGAACAGTAGTAGTTTTGGCACAGATGGAA
The DNA here is from genome assembly GCA_030248215.1 of Enoplolaimus lenunculus. Classification (NCBI taxonomy): domain Eukaryota; kingdom Metazoa; phylum Nematoda; class Enoplea; order Enoplida; family Thoracostomopsidae; genus Enoplolaimus; species Enoplolaimus lenunculus. Next base: position 99,375 of record JASANG010002720.1, on the reverse strand, counting down.
ACATGAAAAAATAATTAAAATGTAATTTGATTTTAAAAATCTGGAAGACCGTGTTTTGATAAAAATTGCAATAAGCGAATTTGTTTGCGATTGTTTTTAATTCTTAAATATTTCAAATTCATTATTCGCACCATTAGGTGACAGTGCTTGTTATGATACAAACAGCATGCATTCAGGCACCCTTTTGAGTTCCTGGCATCTTTTAAACGTTCGAAACATGTATTCTGAAATGTGTGCAGCAGCTATCACCAGTTGGTGGAAGGTCTTGTAACTTTTGAACCAGTTCACACTAGTGAGTTTCGTAATTTTGCGCGGTGTTCGCATATGAATGGCTCTATTTCTGTACCGATTTTTAGTTCCGCAATTTGATTATTTTGCTGTTTTGAAAGCATCGGATAATATGGTCCTTAATTATTGATTTCTGTTTACCTTATAGCACACGGGCGCTGGTCTCAGATGGCTGTTCTGGTTTTGTAAAAATCACTTGGTTAAAACCACGCAAACCTAAACACAATTTTCCACAAGGCCGCCACATTATATCGCCAGAAATGCTACCATAAGTTGTTTTTGCGTGAACGCTGAGAAACCAAATGAACCAGAAACGCCACACAACGGCGGCTCATCATACGCCCAGTTCGGTTTTTAGAGCTTTTTATTTGCCAAATTTTTTGGTAAAGTTAAATTAGAGAGAAAAGGCCGAGAAACAAATATAATTATGGCCAAATCTTTTGGCGTTAAGGGCGGCTTCTTTGATAGTAAGTTTAGCTTTTAAATATTTACTTCGCCGCTATTAAAGAACGAGGCGGTTTTAAACGTCGAAGCAAGAGTGAATCTAAACTTGTTTTGCGCGAATGCTTGGACACCCATTATCAGTTGAGTTTTGAACCAATTAGTTAAGGGTTTCAAAATTATGCACAATTCTACACTCCATTTATCTTGCTATACAATATATTTAAATTTTATATCCGTAGATTATACAGTTTGCTTGCTTCAGACATTATTAGGGTGGCGGTACACTTGACGGTCGGTCACCATACGTAGCCGTCTGCGACCGCGGACGTACGACACCCGACAATTAAATTGTTAAAAATATAGCGCCACTCTTACTAAAAACTGACAATAGGTGCAACGAACAGTTGATGATACAGCTTTGTACAAAAATAAGATTTTTAAATTTGTTGGACGAAAACTCTGTATTTACTGCTTCGTTCGGAAATCAAACCAAGTGTTTAGATGGAAATGAATCCAAGTTTTGGGTGTAGGGAGTAATCACTTGTTCAGCAATCTTAATACAAAAAAAAACGACCACAGTTGTACAATGTAAAAACATATAGAAATTGCAATCAACATAGAAATCGCTTAAATGCTGTCAATTATTTCGTTATTTAACTGGTATTTCAATAACACAAAAGAACGGTTTTTCGTATGGTCCTATACATAGTGGGATGTGGGTAAGGATTTTTCACCCGACCCGCGCTTTTACCCAGGCAAATAAGAATTTTTTGCCGCTGGTTTACCCACGCTAAAAAGATCTGCCGACGACCCACGTTTTACCTGCGCCTCAAGTTAAAACAGTATTTTAAAGGCCAGTTGTGATTTGCACTTAAAAGAAGTTTTGCGTTGTAGCTCCAATGAATCATACAACTGAAAGTTTACTAGAACCAACAAAATTTCATACCAATTAAATGAAGCATAGCGTATGTTTTTTACCTTAACTGTTAAAGTTTTGCGCGTGTAAAAACTGTCAATTTTTACCCGCGTGATAAAAATCTTTACCCGCGGTATAGCCAACCGCTAAAATTCGTTACCCGACCCGCGTTTACCCGCGGGTAAAGTCCCACTCTGGTCCGATATACCCCCTAAAAATTGTTCTTATAGGTGGGGAGTGGTTGGTTTGATAAGAGGCTGCCCGATTTGTATCTCTGTTACAATATATTAAATAGTTTTTATAGATATCTATAGTGTACTTGAAGTCACTTTTTGAGATATATATTCAAACTCAATTTATTATGAACTGACAGTGAGTTAAAAATTAAACCGTGCCACAATGACAATCAACAGAATTTGTTTGAGAAAATCAAATTAAATTTTGACTATTTATAAAGTTTCGGGTTCGTAGAATTGCAGACTCAAATTTTAATATTATTTTTGTAATTAATTTTAACCTAGTTTGTAGACGATTTGTGATTAGAATATAATTTTATTTTAAGTATTATTTTGGTCTCTCCATGCGCTAAAGATTTGTGACGATTTGTGATCAATATGTACAAAATTTGAGTTTTGTTTTGGTATCTCCATACAAGATCGTAATATTTTCAAACCGGGTATGTCGATTTATAAACCAAAAGCAACCCGGCTGCAATGACTAAATAGTTTTTGCGAATCGTGGCATTTCTTGTATATAGTTTATTTTGATGTTAAAAGCTCGACGGAATTTTGAGTAAAAGTATGCAATATTGTAAAGAACTCGCTCATATGTTTGTTTTGCCCCGTCTCCATTGCCGCTATTGAGGCTGCTTGGTATTTCAAACGCTATTGCATTGTTGCATACATTTATATTTTTATCAAAAGATAACTTAGTTCAAAACTCAATGCAACGTATAAATTAAATTTAAGTTTAATGTCGAGTTCTTGGTTTAAAATTGTACGCTTCATTTCCAGATTTTAAGTTCGTTGTATGGATCCATGTATAACCTTAGCTGTTAGGTTTGTTAATTTCCAAATATGTCAACCTGATCGTGTAATGTCAATTTGACTTACCTGAGAATTAGGTTCTTCGCGTCTCGCGATACACCAGTAGAAATCGATACACTGCAAGAAATGGTGAGTCAAACTGACTTTCACCGAAATATTCTTTTTCTGACTACACAAACTAACTCAAAATTCCACTCCACCAGACTCAGCCTATTTCGCAGAGCGTCAATTTGAATCACCATTTTTTGCAGTGTACTATTAGGCATGTTTTCCGCTTTGTTTGCTAGATAAATGTTAATTTGTAGCAGTTGAACTTTAAATATAGTTAAAGGTGTTAAGTATAGTCAAAGTTGTCATTTTCGACAAAAAAATCTGATTTTCTAATAACTACTGTTGCTGAAAACTTGGCAAAAAAATCATGTTTTATTGCTAAGAAACAAAGAGCTTGCAGCCGAACCAGACGAGAAAGGGAATACTCAACCACTCGTATGGGTATGGGAATTGGGGCCTGCTGGTACCTAGATTCAATTCATAACCGTAAACTAAAACCATTAATAATGGCTATAGGGCGTCGGCATTGTCACGGAACATTGTCCATCAATTTTTGGTTTGTCAACAGCATATTTGCCATATGGTCGGGCAGAGCTTGAACGTACGTTAGACGTTTACTAATGATATAGAACTGCACAAACGGAGCAATAAATACGAACGCCGAGTTTACGTTCAACAGCCGTGAAAGTCTACGTTTTAGAGTGCGGATGTCACTCATGAAGACACGCCATAAATTTTAGTTTCGCTTCTAGCGCGCGAAGGTTTAAACAAGAAAATATGTAGCACAGTAGATTACAATCGGCTTTCGAGCCAAACCAGGAAGTTGAGAACGTTGTACTCCAGGTTATGCGTAAACACCAGACTAATAATGCACAAGTTATGGCAGCTAAAGTTCAACGCCAGCGGCTACAATTCAGCGGGTGAAAAAACCCGCAATGATTTACGATCTAACTTCAAAGCACTACTTTTTTAACTAATGTTTACTTGTACCCGAATACCTTCATATACAGCAAAGCACAGTTCTATACGTACTGTAGTGACCCGAATAAAAGAAGGGGGACTGATATATATTTGGCCTCTCCAGAGGGTACCCCAAAGTTATTCGGTTACGGACTGTTATTTACTTTTAACCCGCCCTCCGACGCCCTTGAATACCAAAATATATACGGTATTGCAACAACCCGTTGAATTAAACACTTATTTGTCTCGTATCAAAAGTTTGAGCGATAATGTAAGGTTATACTTAGAAATATACTTTCAAAACTTAAGTACGCTTTAAAGTTTCTAACTGAACTTTACTTGTTCCTGGAGTCCTTTATGTGCTACAATTAGAAATAATTGACATTTATGAACTCTAATTAGAGTTTAGGGACTCTATCCCTTACGGACTCTTGGATACCGACTCCTGTTGATTAGAACTCAAAGTGGGGACTCCCTCTTATTACCCCCCCTGTTATTCGGGCCCTTACAGTATTTGAATACCAACGCGAAACAAATAAAGATTAATTCGGTCAAGTATAGCATTAGCTGCAAACGCGGCTTGACTTTGAAACATTTTGGAGTCAGTTCAATTAAGGCACGACATTTATAAGTAGCATGTAACACTAAATTAGCGGTACAAACTCACTTGATTTTGTTGTGGTTTGTTTGTTTATGTCCTTGTATATATGGGTGTTCGGGTTGAGTGTTCGAGCCCGCAGCCATGGGAGGGCTAGTAAAGCCAATATTGTAAGTTTATCGTGTTATAACCGCTAATCTGGTGAAAAAAGTTTCTTGGCTACTTGCATCCCGCATCAGGCTTGGGACGAAAGTGTGAGATGTTAGTCACAAACTGCATGAGCAACTATTGAGGCGGTAAACTATACTTATATATACATAGAACGAAATACAAACAAACATCGTTATTTTAGAGCCAAACTAAATCATAGGGCTTAACCGGATAAGCAATTGGAAGAGTGATTTTAAGCTTTAATACAACAACAACTACACAATTGTTTTGCTATTTTGACAACGCTTGTTTTTGTAAATATTATAACGTGATAAATTTTCCATTTATAAAGACTTTGCTCAATCTATAGACTTATAAATCAATAACAAGGTCTGCTCGTTTATCACCCAGCCGGCGTTTGCCCGCAAATAGTTTGATTTTGCAAATTATTTACATATTTGCACATCTCATGACCTTTCCTGATCATTTCACGCCCAAATTTGAATTTTTAAAAAATTCAATTTTTAAACTCCTACCCAAAGGTTCCGTATTTTTATTATTTAGAAATGAGACTTTGTTTAGGTTTCGAAGAATCACTACAGAGTGGGAAACCAAAATTTAAGCGTACAACTTGTGAATTGTTTTTAACGCACACCACAGGTATGTTTTACATTCGCTTTTGAAACTCAAATTGGATCCTTGAACGATTGGAGGATCGTCTGAAAGTTCAGTTGGCCCATGTAACGAACTGGGCCGGAACAGGAGTATAAGCATATTCCTAAGCGTACGCCTAAGCCTAAGCCTAAACGTATGGATGAGCCTGTTCCTAAGCCTAAGCCTAAGTCTACGCCTAAGTCTACGCCTAAGCGTAAGCCAAAAAAATTAGTCTAAAGCTTAAACTGACTCTATTATAGACCCTCTGGAAAGCGATCCGGCCCTGTTATACATGGGCCGTTCAGTTTTTTCAACAGAACACATTTATACTTTTGTTCCTCACCCTTGTATAAAATATGTTTGGTTTAGACAGAATAAATAATACAATAACGAACACAATTGATGTACTCCCGAAATCGTTACAACATAAATATTTTGTTACTGACCATTACATTAATAATGCTTTAATTCAGTGAGTATGTCGCTATAGGTTGTATATAACAATTGGGAGTTTCCCAGTGCAATTCAAACCCAACTGAACGCTAAGAGTGCCGCTATACATGTCGTGGGACATCGTTCGGCGCCGGACTGCGCCGCATAATTGGTATACGGTGCCATGAGACTGACGCTGGGAGGCAAAGAGGAAAACGTATAGCGGCACCTTTTTACTGAATATTTAATAATAATTTTAAATTGAAGTTATTACTAATTTTACGCCACAATGTCAAGTCCGTGACCAGCTCATCCTGCTAGTGGGATAACAATTTGTCAGGAAGGTCATACAAGGATTTTCGATGACTTTTATGCAAGGTTGAAAATATGCTAGTACGGGACGAACTTCTTCCGGTGAGAGGGCTGAATCTTCCCTGCCCGATCTGGCCACGAACCCGCACAATATGCATACAAAACCGAAATTGCTCTGCTCAAGTTATATATTTAGATGTATTAAATGTAAAATAATTAACAATACCGATATCAAAAATAAATATATAATCAGCATTCCTTAACTGCAGAAAAACGCATAAACGCCAAAAGCAAAACAATGAACTACGATGCCGTTTGCAACAAACTTGTACCACGCATCATTGAATCATACCGAAGTCCTATTCGAAGTACACAAGACAATTTTCGTTACTTATTCTCAGGAATCGCGTTAAGTTGTGTCATATGTTGTGGGATCATAGGCAATTTTGGCATTCTCATTTTAGTGTATCGTAAACGCGTATGGTCCCGAGTAAACTATTATTTGATTACTATTGCGATTTGGGATAACGTCTTGTTGATGTGCGCGTGGCCAATGTTTTCGTTGTCGGTGATCATGTATCGTGGTGCATTTCCAAGGCTTGGTAAGAGGGGAAATGGTGTTACGAATAGTGTCCCAAAATATACCTCAGACATAGCAGGTACATGTACTGTAGTTATCCGAATAAGAAGGGGCTTGGTAATATAAGGGAGTCGCGATTTTGAGTCCTAATGAATAGGAGTCCCTATCCTAATGAGAGTCCGTTAAAAGGGATAGATTCCCTAGGCCCTAACTAGAGTCCATAAATGTGAATTATCTATATTTATAGTGCGTAAATGGCTCTAGGACCAAATAAAGTTGAGTTCGAAACCTTAAAGCATAAATAAGTTTTGCAAGTACCTACATTCCTAAGTATCTTGCATTATCGCTCATGCTTTTGATAGAAGACAAACGTTTAAATTCAAATGATTATCAGTAGCGGAGCGTGGTGGAGGGCGAGTTAAAAATAAATAACAGTCCGTAACCAAATAACTGTGGCACCCTCTGTAGAGGCCAAACAAATATCACTCTACACCCCTCTTATTCGGGTCACTACAGTATGGTGGCACACGGGAGGGGAGTGGTGTTCGGACTTAAACCGTAACAAAAGTTTTTGCGGAATACTGAACAGTTAAAGCCCCAAACTCCCAAAATGTACAAAAAGCTTTACCTGCAGCGCTATCCAACTATACACAAAAGCCAACGTTGCGATTAGTCAAAAAATTTAAAACAATGTGAAAAATTAAATTAATATCGTTTATTACGTACCAAATTTAAACCCCAAGGATGCTCTCATATTCACTAAATTTTCGTTTTTTTTGTAATTTACCGTCGAACACCATTATTTGAAAAATTATAATAATCGCAACAATCAGGTCGTCATCTTTTGAATTATAAAATTAAAAAGACTAAAACAAAATGATATCAGAAACCTTGATACATTTCAGGTACATGGGCAATCGTTAATACAATATTTTACACGTTAACTAACTGCGCAATGACTGGTTGTGTATGGAGCACGTTAACGCTCACCGTTGAACGCTATATCGCCGTGTATCACCCACTCGTTCATGAACGACGTCTAAATACGCCTCTTCGAAACCGAGCAATTTTATTACTAATCAGCCTTATGGCATTCGGATTCGCCATCCCCCGCTATTTTGAGCTTCAAGTTCTCTCGTGTCCTTTGAACCAATCAAAACTGGTCACTCGGGGCAACCAACCCCACGTAGTGTCGACGATAAATCCGCTAACAGCAAACATTTCTCATCTATGGACTAAAGGTTACAGAACTACTGCGGAACGCGACTTGAACTTTGTACAAACTGCAACCATTTCCGTTCCCACCACTACTAAATTAGGTCAACTTGAACATTTGGCCAAACAAACAGATGTCAAGCGTGAAAAGAGTCGAACTCGAAGAACCTCACACGCAACGCGTCCGCACTACTCGTATGCAGCCAAAATGCGATATAAATCGAGTAGGCGGCCATCAAAACCCCGCAACCAATTAATTGTCATACAAACTCGAATGTTTTTCAATTATTACTATTTCACAATTTATCGTGTTGTTGGCGGCTTGGTATTCATCACAGTAGTACCATTTTTACTTATGACCCTGCTTACAATTCGTATTATTGTTGCTTTGAAGCGAGCCGCAGCGAAGCATACCGCAACTACTGGAGTCAAATACGCATGTCCGGCACCCGAACGCTCCGTACGGTTTAGAATCAATTCAGGATTCGGCAAATCTGGTCAACAGCTGGTATCGAAACCTTCGCCAAAACTCGCGTTCAAAAACGGAATTTATCGAGACGATCAGCGTGAAATTGACGGAAAACCAGTGAAAGGCTCAGAGCAACAAGGTTTCAATGAAATGTTCAATGCCGAATGTGAGTTGGGACCAAGCGTAGCCAAGCTAGGACAGGCTGGAACAGAAATCGAAGCTACACGATTCAGCCGGGAACGTTTCGGTAAACTTAAACGCCAGCAAACCGGCTTCACGCTGACTGGCAGTGAAAATAGACGAAAATCAAAATTAAGCTTGAGGTTGAGCATTTTTCGTAGCGTTGCATTTTCAAGGTTTCCACGCTATTTATGTCAGTCGAAAAGCCTATTTGTAAAACGACGTAGCGAACAAACGTCTCCGCAACTAAATTCTAAATCACAAGCAGTCCGTGGCAATCTCAGCAGTGATCAGTCACCGGTGAACGTTTCCCAAGATCGAAGTTCCCGTTCCAAAAATTTGACACCATCTGATGAGGCGGACCCGGTATCAGATTTATCGCCTGATTCACAGCTACAGTGCTCTGAAAGCGCTTTGGAAACAACTAAAGCAACCGCTGTGATAATTACGTCATCACGTGCTACTCTCGAAGACATCAAAGCAACATATCTCAATTCAAGTCCATCCAGTGATGAGCGGTCGCCAAGTTTATCAACAACGGCCCGACGCTGTCCAGGCAATAATTTAGCTCGGTTTGAATCTCACGGTACTCTAGCGAAGAATATCACCTTAGATTCAAGTACTCCTCAAAAACGAGACCGTGTGAAACCATCGCGGAGACAGGCGGAAACTGCAGCGATAAATAAAATATTCGTTCTTGTGTTGGTGAAATTTCTGTCGTGTTATACGCTACCGACGCTTATCGATGTCATCGAAGCAACACTGGGCCAAAAAGGTTTTCGCGGTCTAGCGCTGGTATATTTGGTTGAAATCAGCAATTTTTTGGTCATCAGTCATTCGGCGACCAATTTCGTACTTCACTTTATTTACGCGCCAAAATTATGGCGCGAAATGAAAAAGTTACTAGCTAAGTGCATCTCGCCGCCGTTGGATGACGATTTGGCAGTCGCTGGTGCGGGCCGTGATACACTGCGAGCGATGGAAGGGTTAGAATTTAGTTTTGCAGGACTGCCGAGTGTCTCACCAAGTGCATCAGGAGTGGGCTATAGCGAGCGAAGTCGAGTACTGGCGAGGGCTCAAAGTGCCGGTCTCGGGTCAACTTTGGCGTTACTTCAAATTCGTGACTCAAATTATCGATGCGTCATGGCACGAGCTGTTGATAACAACGCAACAACCAGTGTCGCAGCTCGAAACACTTTCGCATGTACTGGTGCCAGCTCATTTGTGGGCCGTAATACTATTCGGTGAAAATGTAAATCTACAAATTTGCATTACTAATATTGCTTGTTTAAGGGGATATATGTTGCACCAGCGGAGGGCCAGGATAAACAGGGTGGATAACAGAAAAATTTGATTCGAATTAAAGATTCTGATTACACCTAAGATTGTGTAGATAGATATATTCCACAAAAATAGTTTTAAATAGATACTGAATTGCAAGCGCGGTCTTTGCAGTAACTACTAAGCGGCAACTACAACACATATGTTTTTGAGGTCACTAGTTTTATATTAAACTCAGCATGGTCAGCTCTTTGGGTAGTTTTGTAAAATTTCTTCTCACCTGGGTGCGATTGCACAAACGTTCAACTCGAACTAAACAATATATACATCTGGCGGCGGTATTCCTGTTTACAGAAAATGTATTTTCATAATGCGTTAAATAGACGTTCTTAACACAGCGCCGGAGAAGACAGGGGCGGGGGTTTTCCCCAAACTCGCGAGCGAAGTGAGTGAAAAGCCAAACGCTTTTTAAACTTCGGCGGTTTTTGTTTCAGCCGGTTAGAGTGGGGGCACCTTTAGGGGTGGTCCGCAAAATGGAGGAAATGGGGGGCGGCTGCTCTGGTCCTGGGCTCTCATAAAACAAATCGGTCCAATTGGTCGCACACCCAGGTTCTGAAACCAAAGACAAAATACCGCAAACATTTGCTCGCAGTACTTTATTTCAAACGATCGTAGTTCTAAACCCGCGTACAAAATACGAGGATCTCATTAGCGTAACCATCAACGGGTGTGGGAGATCATTGGGGGGTGGGTGGTAGTTTATCTCCTCGTTTTTTGGACAGTGGTCCAAGAACTACGTCAACCCGTTTTTTGGGTTGAAAATTAACTTTACAACTTTAAAGTTTGAATTTATTGAAATTTGATGAACTTGGATTTATAATACAAATGAAAACTTTTGCCTGCTGTGCAAAGCACACGACATTACTATGTAGCGATAACATGGTCGCACCGCTCCTGCGAACCTTTTTATTCTACACTAACCGCTGTGCCATGGGCTCAGCGGATCTAATCACCTCAATTTACTAATGAACAAAAACACTGCTAATGTTCAAAATATGATTTTAATGGTAAAAATTCAATGAGTTTTCTCGCTCTAAAAGTTGGTATTAATTTAGCCCGAGTCGCCGATGACTTTATAGACAGGAGTATACAATATATATGCTTCTTGCGAGGTGCAAACTGTACCAGCTCGCGTTGCATTTTTGCTTTACCCCCGCATTTTCAGTGGGGACCTTGAATTTAATACTAAAATCGCATCTGGCCTTTAGCTCGCTTCGCTTGCGAGGTTTCCTTCATTGTTCATCCTCTGGTTTAGCTCTACACACAAAAATATTTTGTGATAGTCAAGAAATATTTTCTTAAATTCAAGACAATTATGTCTTAAATCTAAACTTTGGACATATATGTCTTGAATACAAGACATTAGTTTTTGAAATTTTTCAGAAATCTGCGTCTGAAAGTTGTTAACTTAAATGTCTTAAATTTAAGAGTGTGTTTCTAAACAATTAGACAAAAAGTCTGGAATATAAGATTTTGCTGATTTTTAAAAACATGTCTTAGAAACAAGGTTTGCCTGCAACCTATTATACCTCCCAGATGTAAACTTAAATTGGTGGGAGCCTGACAACTCGAAATATCTTTGAAGTTCGCTCGTATGAATACAAACGGAGCAACTTCTTTTACATACATAAAAATCAGAAAATAATTCTTGAATATATGACAACTATATATTTCGTGAAAGAAAATAATTTTGTTTCTTATAAATTGCAAACTGTAATTTCTTGAATACAGTTATGTTTTCACCATTTCAGACACAATTTTCTGAACTGTTTAAAGCTATTAATGTGTGAAATACAAGACATTAATGTCCTGAAAATTTAAGAAAGTAAAAGTCTTGAAATTCCAAGACAATTTATTTTGTGTGTACCGCTGAATGCATATGTATTTTAATACTCTCCCAAACGGATGCACTCCAAGGTAAGATCCTGAGTTGGAATTTATACAAAAAAATGTGTCCGGCTATCGGCAGCTGCGCTCTCACAAATTTTTAAAATAGTGTTCATGTCGAGTCAGCACGGTTATGCCCACCGGTCGTTAGGACTATAAGAACTCATAATTCTAGGTGATCCAACTCATTCTGATTTAATTAATACAACTCCCGGAATATCCTGTAGTGACCCGAATAAGAAGGTGTGGGGTAATAAGAGGAGGGTCCCCATTTTGAGTCCCAATCAATAGGATTTAATAAGAGTCCGTAAGCGGATAGAGTCCCTAAATCCTAATTAGAGTCCATGAAGGTCAGTTATTCCTAATTGTAGTGCATAAAAATTGAGTTCGAATCTTTAAAGCCTACTTAAATTTTGAAAGTACATTCCTAAGTATAACCTTGCATGATCGCTCAAGCTATTGACACAAGACTAATTCAACGGATAGTTGAAGAAACCGATATATAGTAGTAACGAAGGGTGCGACGCGTGGGTTAAAAATAAATAACAATCGGTAACCTAATAACAAGGGGGTACCCTCTGGAGAGGCTAAATAAATATCAGCCCCCCCCCTCTTATTCGGGTCACTACAGTAGTCAACTCAGAATGAGTTAAATTTTGCTCTTATTAACTCAGAAACAGCTAACTGACCGTCTGTAGTTGATTATTAACTCATTGGTATTGACAGTGAACCTGAACATGGCTAGCTGCAAGTTCAATAGTATACCTACACAAAAATTGTCTTTAAATTGCAACACTCTTTAAGTACTTTCTTAAATTTTCGAGAAATAAATGTCTGGTATTTCGGACATTAATAGCCTTAAACAGCTCAGCAATTTGTGTACGAGATATCAAAACATAAATGTCTTATATCCAGACCAATACTAAATTGGGCTAGCCCAAAGCGGAATTACGACTTGGGCTAGCCCAAAGCGGAATTACGACTTGGGCTAGCCCAAGGCGGAATCATGTCTGGTAAAGCTGTCCGTTTTAGCCAATCAAAACAGAGTATTCGCATCAGCTAATCGTATATTCGTACGGCATCAAGATAGTAACCAATCACAAGGCGTGCGCTTGTAGCAAATAAAGAATTGCTGCGGCTTGGGCTTAAGGTCACCACTACCTTGCAATCTGACCCCTCAGAGAGTTTTTCCGTAAAAAATAATATGGCCCCTATATTACATCAAAACATTTACAAGCATGCTCCCCTGTCAGAAATTTTTGAATCCGCCGCTGAAACAGGGGCACCGCTAAAAGTAACATGGTCTGATGTTTGTACGATTTAGCGTAAGTATATTTTAATGCGGTGAAGGGTGACATTAGATAGAATCGGAGATAAACCAAATCAACTCAATTTCAGGTGGATAACGTATTAAGTATATATTAGTCAGTAGCAATCTTCTAAACTGAATATACAGCACCATATATCGAAGCAGTTGCGTAAACGCTCATAGCAATCAGCTTGTGGGTCAGGGTACTTCCCTAGAGCAACAAGTTAAAACAAATGCTTAAGAAACTAAAATCGAGGTTCGAAAACCCACAAACACGCAAAATCGAACTTCGGATATCCGAAATAGAAAATTTAATTTCGGATATTCGGAGAAATATCCGGCATGAAAATTTGTCGGATATCCGGATATGAAAAAGTATCCGATGCCAATCACGAGCTACGACATATATAATCAAATTTCAAGGATATTTCGGTTTGAGACCAGGAACCCTCACGATTTAAAGTTTAAGTCTTGGACGTATGTACGTTAGGTTGTAAGTTAAGATATTTGGTTGAATTTTAGTCCCAATTTTAGAATTTTGGAGCTGATTTCTCTGGTAAATCTTTGTCCTGCACTGCAAAAAATGATGAGTCAAATTGACTCTCTCCGAAATAGGCTCTACACGACTACACAATCTGAGGCAAAATCGACTCCGCCAGTCACACGTGCGACTCAGTGAGTCGAATATGACTCTGGCGGAGTCGAGTTTGACTCACTTTGTGTAGCCCCGTAGAGCCTGTTTCAAAGAGAGTCAATTTGACTCACCATTTTTGCAATGTGTATTTCAGACATATTTCTCTTATATTTCACAAATATTTCTCTTAAGTTTAGGAAATATTGTCTGAAATTGTCTGAAAAATACAACTATCTCTTAATACGGACTCTAGGCATAGATGTCATGAACTTCAGATTTTTTTGGTGAAAATTTTCATAGAAATATGTGCCCAAAAAATTTTTCAAAGTTAAACGACTGAAATGGAAAACTATGTGTCATGAACGATAAGACAATTTATTTTGCGTAAGGCCAAATGCATTCGATTCTTTTATGAAACTGATCTCCAGCTCTGTTTATAGTGATGTTTATCGGAATAATGACTTCGTATTTATAAATTATCTCAAAATTAACCCAGTGAAAAATTTGCATGAATACACACCGTCAAATACTAAATTTAATCTGGCGATCTGTGAAGGGCACATTTGAATAACCCTCAGGATGCCCAAAAAACAAAAAATGTTGAAACAAGATAGGATCAAAATGTGGGACAACTTTTCCTCAACATTGCGGCAATCGTTAAAACCAAACGCACCGTACGATAAAATCTCGGTCAAACTATGGGAAATTTCAGTACCGAAATCGCCGGAACCTCCGACAGAAAGTGACCTCGCAAGATCACAATAGAATCAGCTTACGTTTTAGGCTAGTTTTTGCCTAGGCTTGTTCTTACGCTTAGGCTTATGCTTTACTTTACGTTGGCCCAGAAGGTCTACCTGAGCCTAGCCTTAGTAGTTATCAACAAGATATGGGCACAAAAAGAAAGGAATTTCCGGTACATTTTCCCATAACGGAAACAGACACTGATTTTCTGCTTAGCTTTAAACACTACAGTTTTCTGTGAAACGTCCCAGGAATATTTTATCAAATACAGTATACTAATTTTATGTCCTATGCAATAGCAAAAAGCATATTTCGTAAAATTAAGATTGTTATGTCGCGTATAATTCGCAGTTTTGCGATGCACTCTGTTTTCTCGCGAATTTGATGCAATTTTCGAAATACAGAAAAATGTTTTTGTTTTGCGATACTGTCGGTTACATTTTCCAATTTCATAACCAATAACTGTGAGCGTCGGAAATTTCAAGTGACCAGGGCTCATTTTTACAAACAAAATATGGACCATAAAATGTCGCTTCACCATAGCACTACGTTTTATAAAACTAATTATAATAGATATTCAACAGTTTTTTCAATATCATAATATTGTAACAGAACCAGAAAGACAATCATACTTCATTATTTATGAAATATCATAAACACATTGGTAACGCGGGATTGCAGTTATGCAGTTATATATAGAATTACACAGAAGTCGAAATCCCTGGCAGTGTAGTGCAATTCAATGCCTTGAACTATGATGGTCGAGGAATAACTGCAATTTTAAGTGCATTCAGATCCCATCCAATCAATTTCAGTCAAATTCACCGCATGCTCCAGCAGAGCCCTAAAAATACCGTTGTTGATGTGAGATTGATATTCAATTTTAAGACATTTTTCAGCCCCGATGCGTGCCATTTTTCTGTCCATGAACCATTGTGTATTAATATAGGTGGATCATGAATACGATTTGAACACCGTACTTGACTTTGTTTCATTGGGTCAATATCTCACACAGACAAAGAACTGTTTTCCTGTAAAAGGTTTGCATTTCCCATTTTCCTACTGCTGTCGCGCCGCAGAGGTATAACGGACATCCTACTGCTATAGTAAACTTAATTTCACTAGCTATGAAATCAGTACAAAAGTCTAAGAAAGCCTGACGATATGCACGTGTCACAAATTTAAACTAGAACCGTTTAACGGCCACCCAATAAAACTCAGTCTGGCTTGCATAAAAGACGTAAAAGCTAATGACAAACCACAACGCAGCCCTCCACAAACATGGTTATTAAATAATGCCCATTTTCAAACATCGAACTTATCTTCAATGTATGGCGATATAGCAATATAAATATATACGACAATTAAGAATATTTTTGCATCACAACACCAACAGTCACAAGAAAGCACACCAGACTGCAGTACAATTAGGAAAAATAGCACATGAAGTCTAATATTGAAAGCATCAAACCCCAGTTGACGTGGTGAAAAAATCATTTATATCAGCGAACTGCGCTGATGTCATAGAGAACTAGTGATCACTGCTGGCGTCAGCGCTTTTGTTGCTAAAAAGCAACATATCAGTGAAAGACCATGATTAAATCTGGCGTGATAAATAACGTATTTTTGAAGCAACTGTTTCCCCTAGCTGAAAGATAGTTTTACGGTAATTGATTGCGGTAACCAGCCGATTCAAATGCCTAATTTACGAAGTAGCTAAATCTTGCTGTTTTTAAAAACTAAATTATGTCGCTAATCAAGCGTTACTTGGCCGCAAGTTCTAAATAAACACCCAACATTCCAGAAAATTAAATTAACAGAATCATAATCAATTACATTAGAAACAAATATACATAAAAGACATTAAAACAATCAACCAGACCGTTTATTATTACAATTTTGATGCATAGCTGATAACGAAGGGGTAGAATTTGACAGAAATTCTTCTAAATCTCCATTGTCATATTCAAGCTCTACATCGCTGAGCGAATCTGAACGGCCACTGTTGTTAGGATTTGGTAACGAACGCGTCGATTGTGTCATAAAGTCATCTGTAAAGTACAATAATTTATTTCGAAAAGGCAATAATATTTTGTATGAACTTACACCACAAATTCGAGCTGACATAACAGATTTCGGTAATATAAAATTGTTACGCTATGCATTTATGTGATACTACATTCGACTTGTTTGTGATAGCATACAAAATTGGCAATAAACAAACTTACGTCCCCCGATTTTTCCTGTTGCCCGATATAGCGCCATATCGTCTTCAAATGCAGCTGCTGCTAACTGGCGTCTTTCTTGCGCTTTACGTTCTTCGTTGTTGGCTTGTTGTTCTACTTTGTGTAAATAGTTTAAAGTTAGATGACCTATAAAAACCATTTATAAACTTGTGTACATTAGGGCCAAATGAAAGCATATATTTCCACGCATATATTTCATCAGACCGTTTAAATTTCAGTATTTAAAAAAGGATACGATATAACTGCGGATTAACCAGATATTATCTAACATGATATAGCATCTAAATTTTTTACACGGTTTGTGGTATTTGAGCCATGCAAAAGTATAATATGATTATTTTTCAGTTCATTTCAGTTTAAAAAAACTTAAACTCCTTGACTTGCTAGGGAACGCAGTTGTATGATATTCGAGACCACAAATACCATTCTCTGGTAACCGGCTGTAGAGCTGCAACATTATAAAATAAATATCCGGACCGTGAAATTTTCATAACATAAACCTGAACTTGGTCTACAATTTACGAAATAAATAAAACCATAAAATTTCAAGCAACCGTTTAAATGTACATTTTGCCTTTATATAACGTCTAACACCAGGGTTAGTCTTACTGTGTCTCAGGCCCGTTAAAAATCGCGCTGCAGTTATGCGTAGCGTGGCGCTGAAAATCAGGGTCCCAGGCTTGAACAAAAAAATTATGTTAAGTATGAGTTCACAAATTGCGAAACCAGAAATTTCTGGCAAGGGATACCTTATGTACATCGGAATACGAAACAAAAAGTGCTTCTGGCTTCCCTCGAGTTCGCTTCGATGCCACTCTCTCGGGTTGTTTAATGTCGGCCAGGCAAGTTTTATCTGACTGCGTCAAGAATAAACTGACACAGAAACATACACCGGACCAAAAAGTGGAATCAACGTAGTTGTTGGACCCTCACTGCCCAAAATATAAGGGTCAGACAATCCAAAAGACCTTCCTTTGCGGTTGTTACAAATAAGCTGTGGAGCCCGCGGATCCAGGAGTGTTCGACGAGTGATAAAGTTGACCAAGCTCCTCACCCCCCTGATGCACCCTTCCGAAAATGGCAATTTCAGCTACAGTGGCGATAACTCGGTCGTTTAGGCCGGGTATAACGTCAGGCAAAGGCTTTTGCGAGAAAGCTTTGTGTATGACAAGTTCGGACATGTGTGTATTAGTGAGTTATTCAAAAGCTTGTACTATTATCTGATGAAAACAAAGAAGGTAAGAGAACTCGTGAACGAGAAACCATACGCAGTTTTGACGCACTCACGATGCATATTTTAATTTTGCGTAGCTCCGGTTGAGGATTCGATTCCTAGAACAGTCTAGACATGGCTTGTCGGGTTCCCTCCCTAAAGACGACATAAAAAATTGTACACGTTTGTTTTGTATCTCTGAAAAAACGCGACGAGACTCAGTGCATCTTTATCTTCAACTCCAGTTCAAAACCTTAAGTTGGAAAGCGACCGCTAGGATAAATACATTTGTAATAATTGCACCCCTAATTTTTGCTGTGAAAGCACTGACCCGAAATTTATCAAAGCCAAATGACGGACACAGAATTTTTTGGGTTAAAAATCGCGAAATAACCGGAATATCGAACCCAGATAGAACTCTATCCGGCAGGTTTTTACCGGCCATGAATTTTGGTTTTTACTGGATATTATATCGAAACCGAATATCCGGTCCATACCACGACATAACA
The DNA here is from genome assembly GCA_030248215.1 of Enoplolaimus lenunculus. Lineage (NCBI taxonomy): Eukaryota > Metazoa > Nematoda > Enoplea > Enoplida > Thoracostomopsidae > Enoplolaimus > Enoplolaimus lenunculus. The sequence goes on along the minus strand of JASANG010002720.1, from coordinate 81,200 downwards.
GGTAAGCAGCAATCAGTGCAAAATAGAACACAAGGTTTCGCAAAATTAACCTCGTATCACAATATCGTAAACATGTTACAGGGTCACGTGGAATACGATTGGTATAGTATTGCTTCTTGATACCTCATTCATGTACCGCAAACATACTTTTAGTTTCTTCTAACTGAGCCATTTTGTGTTCGCGATACATGGCCAACTGGAACCGGTGTTCTAATTTCTGATTTTGTAGCTGCCTTGCTAAGCCAATTACTTCTAAGTACGCTAATGACGATTCAACTTCTTCGCAAAGTCCTTCGATTTGAGCTAAAGTGAGTAATTTACGGACTAGCTGTCGCACCACGACTCTGCATTTTAGCCACAGGCCAAATTTATACAATCAAGATATTCAACATTGGAGTACAATTCCCGCAATTCTACATTGTACGTTAGGCTGCAACGTAAAGTAACGATTGATCACACAAAAATAAACTTAGGTCTACATTACTTTTATTGCTAGAGTCATTAAGCACAGAACTGAATACTAACCAATAGTTTCGACTAGATCTGATAACTCTTCAGCAAGTTTTGGCAGCACTTCAACTTCACGGTTGAATTTCGACAGTTGGCCAGTTTTGGTACACACATTCGAATATAGTGACTCCAGTTGTTCTGCGACATCCTGAAATCAGATTTCATAAAAGCAAATTGTTGCAAAAAATTATGCGAATAGAAGCATAGACGGTATTTAAGATATATAGAAAGATATTAAAAAGAAAGGCACTATTAGACAAGATCTACTAGTAAAGTATAGAAAGCTGTATGCGTAAACTCTCACTCTAGCAACACGAACCATTTAAACACAACCGCTCATGATTCTTTAAATTTATACGTAGGGATCGACCGGATCCGAGATCCGGATCTCTGCAATTTTTAAGATCCGGATCCGGATCCGGTATAATAAACTACCGGATCTCCGGATCCGAAATTTGATATACAAACAAAAACATACCAAAATTGGTGTATGTATTTCAACTATGCGTACGTAATCTAATAAGCAATAGGAAATACCTACGTGACCAATTGAATATAAAAGTGTATGTATTTTCGCCCATAATTTGATAATTTAGGTTATGGCATGGTACTACAGCGCTCCGGTAGGAACAGTGGCTTCGGAGCGTGAGTTTAAAACAGCTCGGGACATCAGTGGAGGAACGCGAACTCGCCTACAGCCAGAAAACTTAAGAAAGTTGCTGTTTTTGAAACACAACCTTCGTGCTGTTGGTTACAATACACAATTGCTTCCTGCTCCGACGTGCCAAGACGAAAATGAGCTTAATGACATCCACGTGGAGATTAGTGTTGTTGCGGAAGAACAAACATGAAAAATTTTAAATACTTTTTTAGTTGCTGTAAGTTTTGTTGGCTAATTTTGCGAAAGAATCAGTTGATCTTTTTCTATTTTATGTACGTTAGGTAATGAAAAATTATTCAGCTCGTAAGATCCGGATCCGGGCCGGATCTGAATTTTAAGATCCGGATCCGGTAAATGCAAAATTTTGGATCCGGTCGTTCCCTATTTATACCCTGCACTAACATTAGCAAATTTGAAATTATCTTCGTTTTGCTGCTGAATCGCACACCAATCGGTTCGATACTTCTCCAATAATTCCGAACCAGCATCTAGGTCAATATTTAAACGTTCGCTGCCCAAACTTGCAGACCTGTAAAATTATTAAATCTCACGATGCATTCTGTACTTCATAAAGGCCTTAAATAAAAACTTTTTAAAACACACGGGCAAATATTACATCAATAGCCAGAAAGCAGAACATCACATCATAACTGTTTTTCGAAAACACTAAAAGATTAATAGTCAGGTAAATTTTTGTTACACAATGAGATTCGTGCTCTACAAAAATAGAGACTCACCTATGCAATTCTGAGGTACTGGTTCTGTATTTCAAGCTCTTTAACCTGTTGAACAGAAAAAGTACGTAACCATAACGTCAAACAAAGTATGTACACAATTACATGTGTTGCTTTATCTCCGATATATGATATGTCGGAGATAAACCAACAAACAACACATAGATTATTGCTGGAGTTGACTGCTTTAGTATCATTAATACTTAGCCCAAGTCTCCGAAATCAAACTAATTCAATGAGCTATTAATCCATCTCAATAAAATTAATCACTCTATGCTATATTTCAGTACGACGATCAAACGCTAAAACTCACAACATTTAAGTACGGACACAATCTTTTTGAAGTTCAACTAACGATTATGACATGCCTATAAATCAACACAGCGAAGTGACGATCCTTAATCTCTTACCCGGAACTGATGTTTTGACCTTGAACTGCACTTTGGAGCTTAGATTTGATGAGATCAAGCATAGTTTACTATAGTTGCTTTAAAAAAGCTTTACACATACAATTAAACATCACATTGTAATGGTTGATATTTTAATGGTTTTAGACATTTTCTACTTATACAGAAGCTGTTCTTCCTGAAACAAGAGCATAGGCGTTGAGTAGCGATATTCCGGGACCTGCCCGCGAAAGCGTACAGTCTCTGCTTGAAGTGAACCCTTAATTTGTTATCAGCAGTTTTCGAAACCTCCAGTGAGCGTCCCTCATTTTCAGCTGCTGGGAACTCGGAGGCAAAATGAAACTTTAAGCTGATGCTCCCAATCGTGGTCACCATGCGATAAGTTGGGTAGGTTAGGGTACGACTGTTTAGTTCACCACTGAGCCACGACGTCTCACAATCAACTGCTGAGTTTTCAGGTTTTTATGCCTTATAAGAACCTCAACATTTCACTCTTGCATGAAGGCACTACATATGTATCAGTGTTTGTCGGTATATGTGCACGTAAGTCTATGTTAAGCAAATGTTGTCATGCCTGTGCACATATACCGGTATAAGAAGTTGTTGCAACGACCGCGTGGTGTAGTGGTTGCATGCTTGGCTCGAGCGCAAGAGGGCCGAGGTTCGATTCCCGGCGTGGTCATTAACTTTGGCAAAACTTCAAACAGGGGTCGTGCAGACCGTATAGTACCAACATGGAGGTCCCACCGAGACGGGCACTGCAAACAGCAAGCCCATGAATTCGGGTAGTTGGATTCACGGTCCGGGACGACCGCCTGTAAAAAGAGGGATGTCGGTATATGTGCACGTAAGTGTATGTAAAGCAAATGTTGCCATGCCTGTGCACATATACCGGTATAAGAAGTTGTTGCAACGACCGCGTGGTGTAGTGGTTGCATGCTTGGCTCGAGCGCAAGCGGGCCGAGTTTCGATTCCCGGCGTGGTCATTAACTTTGGCAAAACTTCAAACAGGGGTCGTGCAGACCGTATAGTACCAACAGTGTTTTATCCCATGTACAGCATCAGCATGAGGTTTCATTTTTCCTCAATGCATCCGCATGTCAGTCATAAAACATGCATTAACAGCCTACTGCACACGCCATGTATAATTCTTGCGTGCAGTAAAAAGCCCGCTTTGTTAATATTTGAGCCGTCGCTGGACAGCGTACAGCAACAATGCCAGATTTATGAAATTAAATTCAGATATGTTGCTGTTACATTTTGCCTAGCTAAACAATTTACCGAAAACCTTGTTCCTGGCGATTATATCGAGAGGGGAAAAAGACGGAGACAACTTCTCTGAATCCAAAGAGCACATGCGTCTTAAAATTACATTAGCACAAAATTATTAAATACTAAAATTGTATTAATACAAAAATACGTCCAGCTATAGCTAGCTTTAATACGCGCGTTTTTTTGCACTTAATACTTTGAGAAGTTTGTTTGTAAGGCTGTTCATGCAAAGAAAACAGGTCAGGTTCCTCACCCGTACCAGTGTAAAACTTAAATTTTGCATTAAAATGAATATTAAATTTGTGTTTTGAGGCCATGGCATAGACAGATTTCAATAGACAAATCAAAACCTAAACTGTTATATTGCCTTTTTGTATTACAATTAAAGTATTGAAACACAAGTTGAGAACAGTTTTTTCTCATGTGTCGTTAAAATAACTCAGTGACTTTTTGTTAACCTCAGCATTGGAATATGTCACTAATTGTTTTTATAAAATAGCACATGGTAATTACTATGCCAGGTGCCTGAAAATCTACAATATCATTCATTCAGTTCAGGATCGAATGCATTAAATATTCTGCGAGTTTAAGGTGACCGATTTGCCTAGCATGTGTTACGGAACGTACCATTGCCTAGCATGTGTTACGGAATGCAGCATTTGCCTATGGAAACTCAGTGTGTCGAATGAAAGTATTGTGAGTATACGCGGCTTGTGTATGTGCAGAGTGTGTAATGTTAATACATACATACTTGTGCGCATCTACCACCAGAACAAATAAATTAGGATATCGGACGCGTGGTGTAATGGGTAGCGCGCTTGACTCGCGAACGAGAGATCCGATGTGCGATTCCCGGCGTGGCCATATCTTTCGGAGAAATTATAGGGAGAACCAAGTATATTCACAGTACTTCGAGGAATGGGGTCGTCCCGACTGTGCAGTTCTGACATGGAGGTCCCACCGAGATGGGCGCTGTAAATTGCAGGCTCATGGATTCGGAGAAGTTTGGATTCGCGGTCCGGGACGACCGCCTAAAGAAGGGGGAATGTGAGTATACGCGGCTTGTGTATGTGCTGAGTGTGTAATATTAAGACATATACATACTTGTGCGCATATACCACCCACCAGAAGAAATTAGGATATCGGCCGCATGCTGTAATGCGTAGCGCGCTTGACTCGCGAGCGAGAGGTCCGAGGTTCGATTCCCGGCGTGGCCATATCTTTCGGAAAAATGGGGAAAACCAAGTATATTCACAGTACTTCGAGGAAAGGGGTCGTCCCGACTGTGCAGTTCTGACAAATGCTTTTAGTGAAAAGTTCAGGATTTAATAATGGAATCGGATATTAAAAATTGATTCTTGTTCAAATTTTTGTATTGGCATGTATGTGCATACGTTCACAAGTGTGTTTTTGATAAGTTATTATTAATCAATGAAATAAAACAAGGTCACATTATAATATAAACAATACCTAATGATTTCGGCAGCCGGTTGGCTTCGTATACATACCGTGTCTCAATGGACTGCGCGGCTATTTGGAATTGCAACAGTGATAGGTAGGCAGTGATTTGGCTGTGACTGAAATATCAAGCACAGAGCTAATTTGTGCCAAAGTCGACCTCTCACTTAAGTCGACTTCGGATTTTAGTTTCGTTTTTGTTCGTAATGATATAACTAATCAGACATTAATCAGCTTAATCATAGAGTTTCGTTTAGGAACATCAAGTAGTTTTGAATAAAAGGGGCGAACCGCTTATATTATTCTATATCGTGCCAAATTAATAGTAATCGGAAAAACAATATTATTGCAATAGAAATCGAAAAAGATCATATAAAGAAATAAACTACAAGGAGCCTTACAAGTCAACTTCGTTGAATTTTTATTATATGCTTACTTTTATTTTTCAGTTGCGTGGGGAACCACAGTAGAGTTGTTGCACGCGAAAATGATTATGGGTGTTTATATGCTGTAAGTCATGTGTACATAAGCAATTATTTTTGCTATATGGTTGGAGCACGTCATACTTATACTATCTTGTCGAACTTGAGATTAATTTAAATGTTGAGACTGACTAAATTAATACTTGCAAGTACGGGACTCACAGACCAAGATTCCGCAAGCGGATTAAACTAGAGACGTGGTGTAAACCGTCCTATCTTTGTTAGGGAACAAAGAACGTAAAACGCGTAATTGTAAATGTTAATACTCTTAAATCGGACTTAATAAAATAGGTGCAATAAAAATCTTGCGTTTTGTTGATTTTAATACATTTGAGTAAGTATAATTTGTGATATACGTACGTATGTAATATATGTTAGACTTCCATTTTAGGATGACTACGCTGATAACAACATTCTTGGAGCTTTCGTATTTTGCCGATATTTATTTTCGCCTTTTATTGAAGTATGTCATGATATACATGCATGCAGTGAATAAGCTGATATGCAACTGCCGTTGACACTTTTTTACTTTGTGTAGTTCCAGCGCCGTTGGTATGATTGTGAATTTGATACCTTTTTATAAATTGAAATACCTCAGTATCATTTATAGCAGAAAGTATGGCTGCGACCGGCTATCCGATTCCGGTTTAATATTTGATAAAACTAATATCCGATAGCTGTGGTACGGAATATCATAAAACAGCTTTTTACAAGTGGATGTATTTAGTGTCTTGCTACGATTGCATATGTATATCAGGATACGATTCGATATTCGGCTGCAGCAAGGAATCTTCATCCTCTTACAGCAAAAAAATTAACATCTGGTTTCGGTAAAAAGTCAACATCCGACTTTAGCAAAAATCGACATCCGTCTCCGGTATTCAACTTTGCCGGAAATTTATTGCTGAAAACTATAATATGGTGGCATATTATGCAATTTGTATTAGAAAATTAAGATATATACTTCGCTGTGAATTTTGGTCCAAATGAAAAAAGAAACACATGCTTTGCGAAGCTCAGTTAATACTAAGACTTGTGTAGAGACAAAATTATAATATATTATAGGTTGTATATAGTACTAAATTAGTGTGATTAGGTTCAAGTTTTGTTGAAATATGCACTTAATTATCTGACTCCGGCATTTAGGTATCCTGTTAAACCCTACTAAACATTCTGTATCATTTTTGGTCATAATGGCTTATCCTACCCGTGATCTGTAGAGGTAATATTTGTACAACTTCGGAGAAAGCTATTTTTTATTATAGAATGGAAGACGGATCGCTGGGGTGGGCTTTACTAGTTTTGCGCTCGAGCTTAAGCGGCTTTCAAGTCCTGTGGTGTAATTGTGCTGTGTGCAGGCGTTGTAATAGTTATACACTGCTGTGTGTATTGTATAGTATTTTGTTTACAAGGTATATACAATGTTACCTATACGATACTGTATGCGAGAAATGGCTGGGAATAGTTATGGTTATGTATTTTTTTTAGCGATGAAGACAGTTCGTTCCTTCGCTACTGGTCTGTTATTATGTGGCTAGACGGATGGCGCAAAGGGTTAATCTACCTGTGTCTCGGCGTGTTTTGTTTGATTCATCCCATTAGGGTTTGGCTGGCGGCTATTACAGGTATACCTACATAATAACTCAGCTGGAAATAATGTACTACCATCTGTGATTAGCTCATTATATTTTGTGAAGCAACTGATTTGCCAAGCTCGATGCAAATTCAAAATGTAATATGTACCACTTTTAGCAATGAAAAGGATGTTATTCTACCATCGTTTTGGTTAAGCCACTCGGGAGTAAAAGAAGTTTGCTCGGGTATGCTATGTTTGACGTTCTTGTTGTACTCAACATCGCATTGATCTTAAGTTGAGGAATTGAAGAAGCTGTCTATTAGATTAGGTGCCAGAATGTATTTCCAGGTTCTATGATCATTATCTTAGCAGTGCTACATTCAACGTTGTCGTACTCACGCTACATGTTGCGACATTTTCACGACTCGTCTGTAAATCGCAGTTCGTCGCCAAATGCGCACAGGGCAAATGTGTACAGAAGGTATCTAAATAAATAGGATTCGAATTTATATTCACAGTTTGTTTTGCTTCATAAAATGTGTTGATCAGCGTGCAACGTCACTTAACAAATACCGGAAACGCGACCGGAACCGAAAAATAAAAAATACCACATTTTCTGCCGGAACCAAATATTAAAAAGTAACTGATATCTAAAATTTGTTTCAGCTTTGTTAACATTTGGCAGCTGGCGCTAAACAGCAGTTTTAAAGTTTTGGGTATATAGCTCACACGAATGTCGTGATCACACTGATCAGTTCGACGTTAAAACATTGTCAATGAAATATAACTTCTGAAGCAAAATATTAATATCGTGAATGCCGGAAATTTAGTAAAAATACCAAATTTAATATTGTATCCAGAAGGTGAAAAATGGTGGATTTGCCTTTTGGTACCGGACATCAGTTTGTGCTCTAGTAGTAGCGGATGTAGACTACTTTGGTTATCTTTAAAATTAATTATATTATTACTAATTATGTGTGTGATCGAAATACGTGTCTTTAGTCGAAGCGTCAGCTTTTAGTATATGAATTACGCTATACTCGCAGCGTGGGGCCGTCGGTTGCCGCGGCGCGCCGGTGCGCAGCACGATAAAGGTTGTTTATTACACATTATTGCGCGTTACCAAATAGATTTTGCCTATACTTTTGTTAGCAACACATAGCGGGGCGCTGTGGGTCCGGCGCAGTAAAGTATAGCGCAACCCTATGTATTTGTAGATCTGATAACACCTGATATGCTACCGCCTACCAGGGGTAAAAGATGGAAGGGGCGGAATGTACGTAGTAGACACGACATGCATCCACCTAAAATTCATATGCGACGATTAAACTGGTGTAAACTGCACTTAAAATCTGGAAATCTCAGATAATCTTTGTGTTTGCGGTTAGTTGAAAAAAGTGGGAGATCAACTGAAAGGATGTGTCGAGTGGGTGGAGCTCGAATATCGGTGCCCCCTCCCGCTAGTGAAACAACAGATACAGGTCGTTATAATATTCGGATTTAGTACACGATATGTGCAATTCGTTTGTTTTGTACAAATTGGAATATTATGTGACTTGTATGTCACAGATCGCGAAGTTTTCTGACCTGTATACGACAGCAGCAAACTTGTTACGTACAATCTAATTTTAATATGTTTTGTAGGTTTGACCAAGAGCAAGTAGTGTCGATCAATGAAGACATTGCGTCGACAAGTAGTAATCGTGGACGTGCCTCTTCCGCTGATCGCCACAATGAGAGCGTTGGAGGTCGACCGAAAAGTCTTAATGCTACACCATATTCCGATGACACCCCTCAGCAACCAGTGTCTGTAATTAATAGCAGTGGAACGGGACTTTCAACTGCGGCGGTCGTTTCAGATTAGTCATATTTTCGTGAACATTTATAGCTACCACAATCCTACCCCATCGTGATGTATGCCGTGTTGATGAATTCGGTGTCCCTACCGGTTGTCAACCAAAGGTTGTTGAGTTATTTTTACGCAGTGGTGACATTTGTGACAGGGCGGTCTCCAAACCATTGATTACCACCAATTCCAACTTGGACTTCGAATTGGAACTTCAAATTTTATGCGGATCCGAACTTTAGTTTTTTGCGAATTCAAACTATACACTTTTTGCGAATTCGAACTTCAACTTTTGCGAAATCGAACTTTAACTTTTTCATATTTTTTTCGCATTGTTAGAAAATTATTTCAGCACTTTTTGCGAGCCAGTCAGCATGTCCAACTGTAAGTCGGATAATCTAATATTGAGACTTTCAGTCATCGAAGTGGTTTAATTTGCAAACAGTCGCATTGTATGTTTAAACATAGTTTCAGAAACGAAAGCAGTCGCTGGTGAAAATAGGCGAATCCGAATCCATGCCATCCATTTTGTTGATTCGAATTTTGTTGCCGCCCTGAGTTGTGTGCTTAGTTGTGATCTTAGAATATAAAATTAAACACTAAGTCGATATGATGCATGATACATAAGTTATCAGCAGTGAGCCCAATACAACCTATACATTTTGTTAAGTGTTATACGATTTTACTATGCTGTTAATCATAGGTTTGTAGTGGTAATGAATGTTCGAAAATTTAAACCGTGTCAGCTTACTATATTCAAAAATTTTTCAATGCTCCTATAATATATAACTATGCCATGGAACCTTTTTTCGACAGCTCGATAGAGTACATTTGCGGGTGTAACATGTTTGTGCAGAGGTAGATTGTGCAAAACCGCAACTTTACGCGAATATCAACGAAAAAGAGAAAAAACTACGCGATAAAGCTCAAGAATATAGTCGACAGCAACTATCCTTACAGAACAAAATCAAAAATTTGGAAAAGCAACAAAAGAAACTAAAAAACAAGAAAAAATTTCAATGATGTTATTGATTTCAATTTGCACAACGGTCTTACACACATTTCGTTCAAGAACGTTCATTCTAATTAGTCGCAAATTTATAATTTAGATGTTCAAAAACTTGATAGCCAGTATTAATAAAAATCAAGGCTACACCCCTCAGTCACGCTTAAATTACTAAGCTGATTTTGTGAATTTTAACCTTTGTGTTTGCTGGCCTTCCGTTTTATGTTTATAATCTAGTATACATGTAGCATACGATGTCAGTAGGGAAAATTTGCATTGTGTTGTGATTGAGTGTTACTCAGTTTGGCAGCTTCTGATTCGAAATACGGTTGTTGTTTGTTATATTATTTATTTCTGTGGAATATCTCAGTAGTTACTGAGGTTTTTCTATGTGATGCCGTTTATTTTTGGGCTCTTTTACACTTCACCCATATTTAAAAGGTTAGGCTTAGGCTTACGCAAGCGTTTTCCTTTATATACCTTAATCTAAGCCAGCGATAACAGTGAGTACAAAAGCATATTTTTGTATTGTATGTTTTGTTGCAATCTATGCCAATGGTTTTGTTCAAATCTTGCAATTTTGTAATACTTTTTGTAATATATTTGAATTTATAAGTAGTTGTGTTCTTAAATGTATCTTATTTGTTCACGATTGTCGGTTTGAGTGACGTATGCGACCGCGACCGATCTGTTGATAGCAGTGTTCGTATTTTTTTAGACGCGGAAAATGCATACTCTGTTATAAATGTATATAATTAGCTTAGATTGTTAGCGCTCCTTCGATTTCGGATTTAAATTGTATTAAAATGAATTTGAAAAACCATCCAGTTTTAGTGTATGTTCACTGTTAATTATTGCGATCGTTTTATTTATGTATTGAAGTTGCCGTTTCTTCTAGATCTAGACCTCTAGTTTAAGTACTTATCTAAATATGGTTCTGAATCAGTAAGCCGCTTTTCATTAAAATGGCATTTATACAATTACACTTGATTTTATACAAAATTAGTTGATACGTAGTGCTAGACAATTGTGTTGAGTTTCAGCTACGCTTGGCTTTGCAATGAGTTGACGCTTCGACTTTAGCGTGTGGTCAGATTTTGGTTTTTGTTCAAAATACTCAGTAATTTGTGTTCGGTGTGTTTGTGTATTTTCGGCTGGTCATCGTTGTTAAATGTTATTTTTCATTCATTCGTGTATGAATTTTGTTTTTTATTTCATTGATGCTTAACGCTAAACTAAACGTGCTTAGGTTTAAAACACAGCTCGGAACCGAAGAAATACGGGTTCAGTTTTTAATTTGGGGATGAACTTGATTTTCATTAGGTCTGATACTCAGACTGATTTTAGTTGAATTATGCGAACATTCATGTTTTATTATGCTGTAAGGGTAAAGTAACTTTCCTGAATTATTTCACTATTATTAGCGATGTTTAATTATGACTTTTTACGTCTGTTGTTAGCTTTTAATAGCTATTTTGGGCTGTTGTACACTTTCTGTTCTGACACTTGGTTACTTTCTCCTCACAAGATTAAAATGTGGGGGGACTTTTCGTCAAAAATTTTCATTGTTCGAATAACGGATTGCTTAGTGTGGCGGTTTGGGGTCTTGGGGGAAGCAGAACCCTGAGAAGCATGTACAAGACCCGTATTTGTGTATATCTTCAGAGGCGTAGCCACAGCATCAGTATGGGAGGGTATCAATTTATGTAAACGCGAAGCTTATTGATATCTGAGATCAGGAAAGTTATTATGGACCCTGTTAGAACTCGGTTTTCGGAATTTGAATAAATTGTTTACACTCCCCCGAAACCTATAATTGAATAGTCAGCTAATAGCTAATTTGCATATTAGCTTAATTGACAAGACAAAATTAAGGCTGTTTAAATTATTTCAATAATTATTTGTATTAGGGTGACTGAAGGTTTTTGGGTGCGAGGAATCTTAGTAAATTGCTTGCAAACCTCCAAACCCGATAAATGAACAGTTAGCTAATAACTAATTTGCATATTACCTTAATTGCTTACGTGTGTTCGAGCTTCGCTCAATAAAAAGTCCCGGAACCGGAAAATTAAAAATACATGCCACCGAATAATTCATTTATACATTCCTTTTGCTATATTATTGGTGAAATAACTTTGTATTTACTTAATTAGCTCTATTTTTGATTTTCACTATCCACGAAAGCGAAATCTACCTTCGATGGTTTAAATTACTAGAAGCGGAATGTGAAAAATGCCGGAACCGCAATTCCGGTGGCACCCTGATATATTGAATCAACTTGAGTGAAACCGCATGACAGGTCGTCCACCCTAACGGGTTGTTATTGCTAACGGTGGCGCTCGGCAGATAGTTTGACAGCAGGAGCACTCCTAGTAAGCTCGTAAATTGCCATGGGTAGCAAACTCAGCTACGACATATATATTCAGTGCTAAATTGTAGAATTAAGTGCATGTCGTGCTTTCAGGAGTTCTTTGAGAGAACACATTGAAGACTAAATAGAAAGGTCCAAGAAAATGTTCGATCCATCAGACCAGTATAAATTTGATCATGATAAGCTTACGTTCATTACATATATAAATGTACAATTTAGTTTTTTCCGTACGTAATTATGTTGAAAAGTATTTGGATCAAATGTGTCCGCTGTTCTGTATTTATGGGAACATCGGAATTCACGAGGATCCATCCGGAGGTATGTCTCCGGCAGAAAATCGACCTCCGTCACCGGTATTGAAATTTTGTATACAGTGTTATAAAAATTGTATCGTTCGGCGTTTTTGACTTCGCTCTTGTACTATATACTTTGAAGAATTAATTGCGAGATATCGTAACAAATTACTCTAGAACCAAAATGTTTTTGACATTTTATAAATATTGGCTAAACGTAGAAAATTAAACATTTTAGCTACAGTTTCGCTTCACCTCCGGATCCGGCAAATTTTGTTGATATCCGGCTCTGGGATTTTTTTACCTTGCAATTGCAAGCAAACGTGATTCAAACGCATATTAATTCATTCATAACAACGCTGGTTGATGATTTTTTGAAGCTTTATTTAAAATTTCTCGCCATGCATTCATCATTATACTATTGGGTGTTATTTAATATGGAAGTAGATGTATATTTGGCGTGCTTGGAAACTGTAGTAAAATTATCTCTGTGATTTGTTGGCTTGACGATGTTTTGCACATTAACCTATACATCCGTTTCCACTGGTAGTGTTTTGCATTATGTATGCAAGTCACCCTGTTACCGAGTTTATTGCTTCGTACAGGGTACAATCGGACGTGAAAAAACGGAACCGAAGAGCATCAAATTGTAAAGGAGCCGGAGGTCAAACAAAATTTAGCTACATGTCAATTGTCAATTTGCTAATGTTAACAACACTGTACTGACCCGAATATGAGGGAGATGAGTAATACTTATTTAGGCTTTCTAGGGGCACGCCCCAGGGTACAACCGACGGTCTGACTCCGACTCCTGCAGCAACTCTACCTCCAGTCCCGGTAGAATTTCTGTCTGAAGTTCTCGCAATTTTGGTAGTGAAATTTCGCATATATTTGCAAAACTTGATGTGTTTCATTTTAACTTTTGGTACAATAGAGGTAAAAATTGCCAAGATTTATAAAAAAATAAGCTTTAAAACCAGATTTAACAACACCTTACAGATATTTGCTAAACGCTAGCAAACTAAGCATGATTCTAACTACCTAATTTCGCCTTGCCGGCAAATCTTTGTTAACTGTGATTACGCTCTCCATGCTATACGGTTCCAGCCTTTCGTATATTCTTCAATCCAGCTCCAGTTGTTTGAACCATACACGCCTTAAACTCAAGCCAGGCATTTTAATGATTAATGAAGTTCATACGTCAGAAATATACTTTTATACTTGAGTTCTGCTATGAAGGAATATAGGTAACAAATTTCGAGTAATCAAATTCGGCACGGCATCCAATTTGTTCCAGGTAGCGAAAATTGGCGTTTATTACGGACTCTATTAAATAGGAAAATAAAGTCCTACTGCGATTTGGACTGAGAATAGGCACTCTGAACTCTTTTACTACACCTATCACCCACTGTGAGAAGTTCGTGATTTCGGGTACCTAGTCAAGCCTGAATCACACTTCCTATTTCTGTTCTTTCCCGATGTACGCGTATCGGTATCTGGTTTCCTTCACATAGTTACGTCACCGTGGCAACAAGTCAAATTCTATTTCAATCTTACCTACTGAGCCTCCGCCTGGCCCCCGAAACGACGGAAAATTCCAAGTAAAAGCTAATGCACACACAAAAATTACCGAAAGATAATCCAACCGCCTCGTACTAGCTCAGATTCGGAAGGATTCCGGTTACCCTGTTTGCATCTTGACCTGATTAACATACAGACCGACACCCACACTTCGGAGTCCGCCGATGCCAAATTAGGTCCAGAGCCACCCATTCTACAATACCTACACAACAATTTTTGACCCCAATGTGGAATTTGAAGACTACTTTAACTGCGATTTACCATTTACGAAAATAAATGCACGGCAGTAGGAAATTGACCGTTTTAACTTCAAATGGTAAATTGAAACGATATTTTGGAAACTGAAAGGAGGCGCTAAACCGCAACAGAGAATAGGGGTCAAAAATATGTTTCAATCACTTTCGTAGTGTGCAGTTGAAATTATCAGTAGAATTTGAAAGCCTCTGCAACCAGAGATGCACTGCGGTAAGTAATCATTAGGTCAAATTAATATCAAGGTCATTACGTGTGTTGTGACCCAAGTGCAAAATTGAATTCACAAAACGTTTTAATTTCCTTTTAGACTGTTTAACTTTTCGTAAATAATAAATTGAAATAAAATTATGTTCCCAAATTACCATGTGATGTTAGAAAATTAATGGATAAAGGAAATTGAAAGTTTTAAAATGCAATTTCCCGTTTGCAGCGTTTCCCCAAACTCGAGTGGGAAATAGGTGTCGCCAAAATCCACACACGGAGCACACGATAAAATGGACGACGAATAAAAAATTATAATAGCTGATTAAGTATGAGGATAAAGCGTAAATGTTTAGGTACTGTAACTATGGCCAACAATTTTTTTGTTCTGTGCGTATTCAACAGCTTGTCTATTCATTTATTAATAAAATACTGTTTATATTTACATATCACAGAGATATAAACGAACGATTATCTTCGGGATGTAAACGGATAGTGACCAAAATAACGGAAATGGATATTTAGGTATAAAAATTTAAAAGATGTGTTTCTGCAATCCAACTGATGATATATACATCTTATACATCCGGCTACTTATAACGAATATAGTAAAAGCACCTAGAATTCTTAGGATTGTGGATTAATTTTAGTATTTTATTTCAAATTGAATAAATTCAGTATAATCTGTATTAAAAAATTGATGATTTACTGTTAACTTCAAGCATAACTAACGGCATTTCCGGTATTTCGATAACGGAAGCGGACACTGATTTTCACCGGAAACAGTTGTTAATGTCTAAGCAAATTGGACGATATTTTTTGGAAAACTGCTTCAAACTGAACAGAAAATGTGGAGACCTGCTTAGATAAAACAAAATCCACTATTGACACAATACGTTTGACTCTAAACATCACAAATTCACAATTAGCTTAATTTGTATAAATTCTGCATTCCGACAAAATTAATACTAAACGCAGCGATAGCAGATGAACGTTGCTTCATATTAAAATGTTGGCAAGAAAATACTGCCGCCAGTTCTTATTTTAGGCTTGTTCAAAAACACATAAAGGCACCCTGTAAAATCAGCAGATACTATCACATCACCAACACTATTCTTGGATTTCCGCAAACTCGGTCGTCGCACTAAAACGAAACAAATAAAAGGCGACTATGCCATACCGATTTTGACTCATACTTCAGCCTCAATTCGGTTAGCATCTTAGACATTTTACGAGATGCAGATATAAGCATTAAAGATATTCTCAAAACACATGTTTTCTGACGCTCAGCCACAGTGAGCACAGCGCCTTCTATCATTGTATAATCTAGATTCCATGGCTCTTGAAAACCTAACATCAAGACACACCTTATGTCAGGGCAATTCCATTCACTGTTAAGTTCTGACACCATCTGTGCAAGGTACACTGCAACGCTGTAGGATAATATACGGAACCACGGACGGAAAAAGCCAGAGCTAAACGTTTTTTTGACAACAAAACGCTCGAACTCACTAGATGGCATTTGACTTGAAATCGATATGCGTGACACTGAATCGTCTATATCAGGCGTAAGGGGAACAATAAACTTTGATACTTCATCGGAAACTTCCCCTGATTGTCGACGTGCCATTTCAACTTGTCGAAAGATTAATTCGGGCTTTGGAGCAAATACCGCCGCTGTGACTATAGCGTTATGCGCTAAAATACAGTAAAGGACAGCATTAAGCGCAATCATGATCGCGTGATCATACCGCGGCTCTGCTCGCGATTGCTCGTTTCCGGAATGCAATCGCTAGCTTACACAATTGCGGTCACAACCGCGACACAGCCCCGATTACCTAGCATTAGAATGTTCAATCATTGTAAACACGGTTACAACCGATATATAAACCGAAACTTCAGTCTAGACTTTGTATCGATGTGGCTACTTACAGGTTATCTTCTCAGTTATTTACAAGCGTTGAAAGCTTGCATGCTCGGATTATAAAAACGCACAGCATCATATAAATCGTATCGCAATCCAACTGCCAACAGCATTGTGACTGAAGAGATAAAAACAATCGTTTACCTCGAATGCTTTCCCACATACGATTTCGATCTTTGCGAACGGACAATGTTAGTGCTTCAATGAACGTACGCCATATGTATACAGATTTGTCTTCAGATCCACAAATAATATAACGTCCGTCAGGACTAGAAAATACGGTAAAAATACATTTAGGACGCCGCTAACTTATTGAAGGGCGCCGCACGTCAAAAGCTTTTTCTTTACATATTGATATGCTGTGTCATGCGTCAATAAACATGCGTTGTGGTACGGAGCCGGACAGTAAAACGGACGGCGCCGGACGCCCCAGAAGCATAGCGCACCCAGTAAACTAACATTTTTCATATTTATTTACCTTTTAATTTTGTCAAATGATGCGACGAATGATGCTGACACTTTTTGCGTCTCGGTAATAATATTTCGACAACAATGGCTTCAAATGTTTTGAAATTTTATTGGCTGCGAACAAAACTTTACTCAAGAAAGAACATAGTATTATGTCAGTTCCTATAACAGCTGTACGCTAAACCACTTTCCTTAGCGTTGTTAATAATGATTGGGTTTCTGAAAATGTCGCCGACTTAAGTAAACACTTAATTTTTTGAGCAGAAACAAATAACCATTGTAAACCATTGACATAACAAGAAAGCAATAGTTTTGTATGGAGGCACCATGAGTCAACAATTACAATTAGACCAAGGTTAATATGCCTGAACTGTTAATCTGTAATATATCAAATTTTATCACTGACTTATGTTTACTTAAGTTAAACACTTACTTAAGCACTATGTCGTGCTTAAAGAGGTTTTCAGCACGGTCATGACAGCGAGACCGAGACTACGACCCAACCTACCGAGACCACGACTTTTGGTCTCGGTCTCGGCCAACTTATACTTTATTTAAAACTTAGGAATGGCGGCACAAACGCAACGATTGAAAACTTCCACAAAACTATCTCCAGCTCCATACAGACGTTGCGCACATATGAAAATGAACTTAAACGGAGTATATACGACCGTCAGTCCCAGTATTAATGAAAACATTACTTGGTGATCAACTCTGTAAAAACCCCATTCACTTTGCGTGTGCTGTGCAATTTTATTTACTTGTTTACTCTCACACTGCTATCTTCATTAAAACAGTCGTAGTGTTGAATGAAGTATACTAGTACACAGCTCATAGCAATTTTTTATCGGTTTGAACCTCTTTGGTCTCGATTTACAAACCACGAGACTCAAGAAAAGTGCGACCGAGACCAGCTAAATTCCGAGACTTGCCGAGACCGAGGCCCAGTCAGAGACTGCCCATACCTGGCATTAAGTTTCAATCTGGCATGGCACTGACTGAGTGTTATTTTAACTTACCTGAACCCGGCTTTAATTTGACTGCTTCCATTTGAGCAACCTTTATACTTGCATGTGAGCGATAAATCCGTAAAATCGTACAAACGTATTCTTGAATCGTTTGAGGTAACCAGAAGCTAAAAAATAGTATAGGAAACTAGTTCACTACTTCCAATCATAAAGTCGTTTGAAATTATATCGCAGTAACTGAATTCAAACTTCTTCGGCCATGAATAATTGAATTGGCCAATGTATAGATGAGAGTATACCGAACCAAACGTGGAAACTCTCTACCCAGGAGTGCACACATGTAACTGCTTTCGTGTTTGGCTTTTCCGAATTATCTCTTGGTTCGGTTCAGTACAATCTTTTTCCGAGATTTTGCTCGGTTCGGTTTGGTAAAACTTTTTACCCAGTATGTCCACTTGTCAAAAGCAGTTTTATGGTGTACGGGACCACAACCATAAATATCCGCCATGCGGCAAATTCATACCGGATACGATATCGATTTTTACCGGATATTAAACTGAAAGCCGATACACGGTCAAAGACTGTAGATAAATTTGACAAAGCATTACACCCAAAAAGTAAATATTGTTTCGATTGGAATATTGCGATGCCAGCAATTTTTGTAATTGTGCTTTGCAGTATATGTGTGTCAATCACAAATTTAATGATATCACATTCTAATACGTAGGAATACAAACCTTGTCCGCACTTGCTTCGAGTCCAGTTATTTTGTGACCGCGAGAGTTTTTTCCGCGTGAAGATTTGACATCAAGTTGTGTGAAATATTTTAAATGCTAAAATTCGAATCCGTATAAAATATTTAAAAATCGAAGTTAAAACACTAATTATTGACACCAACAAGCAAGTGAACTGGTATAAACCGTTGTGGTGGTAATGTTTAACACCCAATGGCCAAACCAAACTAGACAATGATGTTGTAGGCTGTCCAGGCTTACCACTCAATGTACAATCTCTCATTATCACTAATCCAAGTACAGCTTTATATACTAACACGAACAAACTTACATCAGTCGAATAGAAAATGCAACGTCCATCAAACGTTCCAACGACAGCAAATTTTCCGTTTTTCACAAACGTCATCGCCGTGATTAATGTTCCGTTATCGATTTCATTCCATAACGCAACTTTTTTCTCCGGAATATTCCACAATCGCAGTTTTCCATCTAGACATCCGCTTAGAAAATATCGATCATCCTAAAATTAACAGTCACTAATATATTGATTTTGATCAATTTTCGGTTCTACGCGAATAGCTTGAAAATTTTCCAACGCCGTACGAAACATGCGCTGTTTTTTGCTTCTTGACCGTAATATGCTGAAACGATAACGCAAAGACTCAAAAGATAACTCTAAACATACTGCTGTTAACACGGTGTAACAAAAAGTGAACCCACCCTAGCATTATTGTGGCATCACAATTATACATACTATAATACGTAGCATGTGGGAAGCAATTCTCAACAACCACTAACTAGCATAAACCCATATTGACTCAAAGCGAAGACTTGGTTTTTTTAACTTCGTACTCTTGGCAAGAAAGCAATCGCAGTAACAAAATCAATATGTTGAAAGCAGCACAAACATTCATCACGTGATATGTGCCACAGCCGAACTGTTCGATCCATACTGCTCGAAAGTAGAAAATAGTTCTAAAAGTTAAAACATTAGCATATGTCCAATATAGTATGAAACATAAGCTCATGTACAACATAGTATCGCAAACCACCCTCAACCAAGGAAAGATCAACTTAAAATATAGCTAAATCTCGCTACATCGCACTTACTTTTTTCGATGCTTCAAAGAACTTTAGTCTTCCAAACATTCAGCATACAATCACACCGATACGTATGTACACTAACATTAAACATAGTCGTAAGTTTAGCCTTCCAGCCAATTTTAGACCTGTGAGATTCCTAAATCAAAACTTCATAAAGGAATTTCTGGGAGAAATTATGTAAGACTTTTTATACCAAGATTGATTAGAATAACCTTAGACCACGCTACATCCAGCACATCTGCCGTATGTCCACGGTAAAAACAAAAAGGCATTGGACGAAAAGGCCACAATGCTTCTTCATCAGTAATGTTTGTTGAGTTGCCTGAAATCATAAGCGTATTTGTAATTCCAAAACTAATCTTAACATTCTAGCCACGTTTAGTATTAACATTAACAACTGGTTACCAAAACAAGAGTCATTAAACCACATTTAACATTAAGATTATGTTAATTCAAACATCCAATCGGTGCCCATCTCATCGCATTCCACATGACAGATATTCAGAAAGAAAAGGGTTATTAACCATGTGCGATAATGAAAAGCTCTTATTTCATTGAAGTCGGTTTCGATAAATGATAATTCAAAGATCACCTAAGCAGAGTGCAACCGGATTTCCGGCTCCGGCAAATACCAGAATATTAATAGTAATATGGGATAAATAAAGCAAAATTGTGAAGAATCTGTACGGTTTGCTTCTAAAATACAACATGTTTAGTTGAATTTTTTGTAGGACAAGTCTTACTTTAAGATTGTGGTATTTGTTAGTCACACTGCTCGTACAAATCTGAGACTAAGGTTCATTCATTTTCCAGGCAACTATTACTTACTGCCGAATAGTATTGATAGGCCCGGACAAGAAACTGTTGTTGATCAGACTGCAGTAGTAATACTTGTACCGCACGACACTGTAAGTGCTGCTAATCTCATTAACATATTTTGAGCAAAACATTTTTCAACAGTAATAGCATTTATGAAAGCATGGTTTCAAGATTACTAGAACCTAGAGAAAACTGGATCCTCAAAAGTAACTTTGGCCAAACAAATATTGCAACTGAGCGCAACGTTGCAAATCGTAAAATAATGGAATAGAATCGTTGTAAGTGTTATGATCTTCCGTCAGCAGCAGATGAAGAGTAAAAATCGTGAGCTACCCTAACGATATCATGGTTTTTACAAGTGGGCCGAAAATCCGACCTGTCGTTGAGTTGCTCAACAATTGACTGCCTAACCTCAAAGACACCCTATCTGCCAAGAATCTGCAGCTTTCCACCTTCAAGTCCACAGTGACTCTGCAAACTCCTTTCACTAAAGAGGCGACCGTTCACCCTCAAGTGATTCGCGTTACGTTGGACACCATGTTTACGTTCACTCCGCACTGCAGAAACATTGCCACCAGTGTCAAACAACGGAACACCGTCCTGATGGCTCTGGCTGGGTCCAACTGGGGCCGAGGCAAGGAGACACTTCTGACGACATATAAGGCCATCGGACGTTCCATCATCAACTATGCGGTTTCAGTTTTACCGCCAATCGCATCGTCGTCCTGCGTAAACAACTACGTTCGCGTTTCAGTACTATCCTGTAGATGTACCGCAGCAGAATCGACCCCGCTATACGCGACGAGTGTGCAGACTGTCAAGGTGCGCATCACAACACGCAACATCTGTTCAACTGCACTTCAAAACCTGTCAATGCAACGGTGCTGGACCATGGAATCATCCAGTCGCAGCAGCGACAGCGCTTGGACTGCAAAGCCTACTCTAGAAGGATCTGGAACTGGCTACAACAACATCAAACCTTAGGCACGGAATGAATAGATAGCTACGTTCTAATATAGATTTGGATTACTAACGGGTTCCGGTTCCAGCTATGGCCAGATATTAGATTATCCGGCTCCAACTCCGGCATTTTTTGTATCCGAACGCACTCGGAGAGAGTAACAAAGTCTTAATGTACATATGCACTTAAAATTTGATACTTTTTCGCAGTGTATCGCATTTAAAATTCACTATTGTGTATGACGCAACTGCGGCAAAACGTCAAAAACCAATGAAATTTATCTCCGTACCAGCGCTTGACTCAGACATGTGTTCAGATGCGGCTGAAGCGAACGATGCCTCACGTTGCATATTACTTGTCACCCCACCAGCACGTCCATGTTGTGATTGGCTGAGTCGAGTTGCTGCGGATCTTATCGACGGCCTCGATGATGATGCTGATCGTAGCGAATGTGTTGGCGATGTGTTACTCTCGGAAAAGGCACCACTGCTGCTCGTTTTGCCAACGGCAGCGCTAACAGCCGCAGCAGAACGCATTTTAGGCAACGGCGAGCGCGATGGAGACCGATGAAGGCTTATCACCGGAGCTGGCCCCCCTGTTGTAGATGAGGTCACTTTACCGGAACTTTGTGTCGGTGCAAACATACGAGTAAGAGTCGCCTGGTCTTGAATCGTAACGCAGGAAGTCCCATCACTTGAATTTGCTGAAAATAAACCAGGTTTTGTTATTATCATTAAACAGCCAAATGTTTATGTTAAATATTATTCAACTGTTTATTTTTTATTTTCTGCTCCAACAAAGCTTTAAGTTTCAGAGCAATTTTCAGTCCAAGATGAAGCAGTATTGCTTGTCTAATTGCAATGAATTACCTGCTGATTCTGCGTTATACTTCAGCCTCATATCATTAAAATAATCGAATGCGTCTTTCATCACCCAAACACGAATTAAGTTATCCTGACCGGCAGTTGCCATTAAACGACCACAAAGTGAAAATCGCACGCACCAAATTGCACCCTATAAAACAAAGCAAACTTTAAATATCGTGGAGGACTGTCCGATAACAGAAATACAAACAAACCATTGAATAGTTTAAATGCAAAAGTAAATTAAATAATCATTCCTGATGTCAAATTTTCAAAAAATGGGCAAAGCATAATCACACTTACGTTGTGTTCACCACTCAAATCTTGCGCCAAGCGAAGCTGTTCAAAATTGTAAGGTCCTTTGTTATGATGTGAAGCACGAACCTGCGGCGAAATTAAAATTTATTAGAAAAACCTTGCACCGCTACACCAACATACTACAAATGCCAAAAATAAAATCGTACCGAACATGAAATACATAAAACTCTGTCCAAAAGCTAAATATTTTAATATTTTGAGAGTACCTATTGCCATCCAATCTTTTACTATGTGACATATATTTAACAATTAACCTTGTTGTCGTTTTAAAGACGATATAGTCAATGTCGGTTTAACCTGTATAACTTTTCCAGTTTCTGCACTGATTTCGTCTTCATCGCTTTCAAGCCTCGGCTCTTCCTTGCTCGATTTATATTGTTCAGAAGCTGATAAATAGAAATTAATAAATCTACAACTACACCGTAAATTTTGTATTAGCGAGACTGGAAGAGCAGCGATAGCTCTTATTTGCATGCTCGAAAAATTGAAGATTGTTTACAACTGTTGGCAAAAGTTATAGCTAAAACTTTTCCAACGTCAAAGAGAAGCCAAAACATGGGTGGACGTTTACAATATAACATCAATATCAGTCTTCACGGCAAATGATACTTAATTTTACGTAATAAATCCAGATGCCTGCGTGATGTACAATCTCGAACAAAATAAGTTATCAATACTCAATTTACTTTTCTTAATTTTAGACGCTATTTTCTTTCCAGTCTTACGAACGGTGTGCCCAAGAATACGTTTGTATTTCGCACTAAAAATATGCGAGTATGTTAGTCAAAACGCATAATTCAAAAATATACCTTCTGGTCTTCTATGAATAACAAAATTTCTCTCAAACAAGCAGCCATCAATACTAAACGTGGTTTTTAAATAGCATTTTTATTAAAATTTTTATACTAGGGACAATAACAATATCTCCTACGCCTATTTGCCAAAGATATGGTTAGAAAAAGAAGCACTTTGGTAAATCTTAAAAAACCTAGTTTCAGTCAATTTTCAAACACGAGAAAATAAATATGTTACTTAAAATGATTATTATTCACCCATCAAAAATACACAGCTTCGACTTACGTTTTAACCCGTGCTTGCGTCACGTAATCCTTTGGTTCGAGCTTTCTTCCGATTTCACTACTGATATCTGATGCAGCATCGTCGGATTCACCGGAATGTTGTTCGCCACTACAGAAATTACTTAGAATTTTGAAAAAATCGTACACTACGTAATACAACCTTTAGTATGTGATTTATAACATCTTAATGCATACTGTCCATCACGAATGTAGTGCTGTTAATAAACTAGGGATGTACCATTAAACGGCATCCGTATTTATCGGCACTTTTCCTGAGTACCGGCATCGGCTCTGCAAAAAAATTCCGATCCTTTAGCGAAACGTTTTGCACATAACAGTTAGTTAGAATGTAATCAATTTCACTTCTTGGCGTATATCAGTGCGTCTCATTACAGAAACTTTATCTCTCTTGCGTATGTGTTTGAAAAAATTAATAGAAATGGACCGTTCTCATAAAATTACAATCTGTTATGGTTGTTAAGTGTAAGTCTTCAAATTTTTAATGTTGTAAGGTTGTATCCTATTTATACTTTATGCATCGAGAATCAAAATTGAAATCGTCATTCGATTCTGTACATTTTCAAAATAAGAATCGTACACAAATCGTCACTTTCAAACATTTTCTAAAAACCTACCTTTGGTCCATTTTGGCCGTTAGTCGCATAATATGCAGCGACAGAGGATCAGCCTGAACCGTTGAACAGTCTAAATCCATCGATTTTGTCTCAGAGCTGAATAATCGATCCTGTTTCACTGTTCCAGAAATAACACTAGTGGACGGTTGCAGATTGAAATTATCTTCCTGAAAATGCAATGTACATATTGGCATTAATAAAACAAGGGGCAAGTAATTCGCAGGATGGGGCCCGTAATTTGGTACTCAGAAATCATTCCAACACATTGTTTTCATTCTATAACTAGTATATGTTGAACGGGCCTTACATGAGTGTCTTGTACATTTCAAGACATTCTGCCTTCATTATAAACCAATTATGTGTTGAACGGACCTCACGTGAGCGTCTTGTACATTTTAAGACATTCTATTTATGTTCTATAACTAGTGTGGAACTGTCGTCACTTGAGCACTTTGCACATTTTACGGCATTCTGCTTCCATTCTATGACTAGCATGCGTTACACGCACCTCACACGAGCGTTTTGCACATTTTACGACAGTTTCCATACTATAACGACGAGTTGAACGGACCTCACGTGAGGGATTGTCAAATTTTAAGGCATTGTGCTTATATTCTATAACTGGTATGCGTTTAACGGACCTCACGTGTGGGTTTGGCACATTTTAAAACATTCTGCTTCCATTCTATACCTAGTAGGTATGCGTTGAAGACATCCGGCCACCATTCTACAAAGATTATGCGTGAAATAGGCCTCACGTGAGCGTTTTGCATATTTTAAGATATTTTGCCTTCGCTATAATTAGTATGAGTTTGACCGACCTCAAGTTAGCGTTCTAAAATGAGATAACAGGTCTTCCAAATAGAAAAATACAATCGGGAACACAAACAGGATGACGATTTATCAAAATGATTAAACCAGTGCGAATAATACATCTGCATACCCAATAATCACTTGTTGTTGGGGATTTAATCACATTCAACGTTGAACTTTTGTGTTTCGTCGGAGAATTTTTATAAGACGCGCTGCATCCTAACGAATCAGACCTATCTTTGCTACCACCTTGTTCAGGGCTGCTGCAAACGCCGCTTACGGTTGTATCGGCACTGGTACACTGCAAAACTTGTAATATAACATGAAAACGCATACTTATTTTCATATAATATTTCTACTTTTGTCTACAACCAGAAATGGGCGGTCTCAATTTAAAACCAGCACCGGCCATGATAAGTTTCGGCCTTGGTTAAGTTTTGATCATCACCGAAAAAGAAATCAAGTTTCAGAATTAATTATTTCTAATCGGCTTTTCATAGTTTGTGTTTTTCAACTTATGCGTTCATAATTATTGCGTTTCTATAAAAATGCATAGATTCACAGTGAAATTTTGTTCATCAGTCATCAATTGCTTCAACAATACATCCATACATTTGCTGAATCCTCGACTTCTGGTCGCGGTTCCAAACCACCGAGTTAAAAGCTGTTTGCACTGAATAAACAGGTTTTACACTTTGAAAGATAAACCGTGGCGACCAAAACGATTGTGGAAGAACAACACAGTATTTCTGAAAAGTGTGCCCACAGCGTTTCACATATTGTTAATATGCTACATCAAAACAAGCGCAACCTACAATAGGCAAGACAGTAAACCACTTTGACTAACCCCATATATAGATCTTGCTTTTCGCCGACGGGGAGGAGCTATAGGCTGCTGCTCATCGGCTCGTTGCATTCTAAAAACAAGACATCATGACAAATCACAGTAACATCTTTCTAACATTTTCACATCGCACTGCAAACCCTAGTGATAACAGGCAAATTAATATACAGTAAGTACTATACACTGTATGTCAATCTAACTTATGTATTTATACATACATCACATCTGTGTTTCCTGAAAAATTGTTAAAACGCAAAAGCTCTTGTAATGATAGGATTTGGCAGTAAAAATATCATCATTTCGCGAAGATATCAGTTTTTCTGCTATAGTCAGACTGACCTGCAACTTGCCACAACATCCGGTTGCCAATGTCCATTAGCAGCAATTTGCGATGTAGACGGAACAAACCCGGCACTCTTCGTTACTTGATAAGGCTGTGTTGTATAATTCTGCAATACTGACACATCGCTACCAATTCCACTTTGCGTGACAGCACCCCCTATCATAGGAATTGGTGATGACGGCGCTGTATTAACCGGTGTAGCAGTAGAACTTGATGAAAACGAGCTCACCGCGACAATACCGCCCATAACATGCGTAACAGGAGGCGTGCTCCCAGACGTACACATTACAACAGAGGAACCAATAACCGAAGCAAGGACTGAGTGGTCGGCCACTGCGGGCGGAGATTTCTTGTTCGTAAAGGTATCTGAATGGTCTTCTTCAGGAACACCAGGAAGACGATCGGCAGCTGAAAGCGAACCAGGTTAAGATTTACTCATAAGCACTACGCTCCGATTATTAATCACTCAGGTATACGTGCAATTAAACGCGAGCTATTTGTGGTGCGAAAAGTTTGCCTTTAGATGCCAACCTACATATAGCCTAAATCGAAACCCAAGACACCTTTATATTCTGTATAGTGTCCAGTTCATAGTTTAACCGGGTGCAAAAAGTTCCGGAACCGGATAGTTCAATATCTGGCTGCAGAACCTTAACCACGGTAAGACGGTAACATAATACCACTAAAAATAATATCACATGATTTTTAAACAAGAGCCTTAGTATTAAGTGGGCTCCTTGGAGTCCTGATGAAGCCTAGCACAGTACGACCGAATACCAAATCGTTCCGTGGCTGGACACCTTTACACAAGTTTAAGCAATTATTTCAGTAAAAAATAAACATAATCAAGGTAATGTCGTAAGACTTCGTATAATTTGTTAAAACTATGTTCCTACAAGAATTTACCGAGTTACTATAAAGAACATGTCAAACCTTTTAGCTTGCAAACTTCTGCTAATTAAATCTTCTATCTGGTTAAGAAACAATATCGGTTCGGTTGGCTAAGAAATAATATAGGTTCATCTGAGCGGAGTTCGAATATACCTTCAGACACCAACTCGCATGCAATAGCATCAACAACCTCTGCAGCTTCCGAATTTCGCCGCTCAATTTCAATCGCGTATGCTTCGGAATGTGGCGCTGATGTATCACGGTTGAGCGAATTGCTTTTGCTAGAACGCCCTAAAACAGTTTAAATCTGATTTCGAGCGCTCATTTAAAAGTGAAGAACTAAAAATATTAGCTGAGCTCTAAACATTATCCAAAAAGCCACACTATCATACATTGCAATAAACCTCAATAAAATTTATAGAACGCGCTTCACAGCTTACCACTTTTCCAGTTACGTGCGACCAAAAAGAATTCCGCAACGATCTACCAAAAATCAAGTACAACTAGTAGTAGTGGAACTACATTCCTTGAGCGAAGCTCCGTATGCTTACCGGGAGGCGACTAAATACTAATTTACCGGATAACGGAACCGGAATCAAATAGTGAATTTTAAGTGGAACCGGGTGTTAAAAAGATATAGCAAGCAGTAATAATATGCTTATCACCAAGTAGCTAGCTAATTTGCAAGTGTGTCAATTTCTAATTGCCATATTTAAATTATTTCATAACTGCCATAGTTGGTACAGCTAATACGACAAATAGATTAAGGCTAACTAACTACTTGCATATTCTTTTTAGAGATTTGTAAACGCTGTATTCAAATCCCACGTTAGTGATATAAATGTAGAAAGTGCTTATTTAAGTTTAAGTAATGATGCGAATTAGCTTGTAGCTAATCAACGATTTTGAATTTTAAAACTTCAATATGAGGTTAACACCCCATGGTACTATGCTTTCAAAGAAAAAATGATAAATTCGCGTCTGATGGATGGACAGACGGATGGCCATCCACTTTTCGACACCGGAGCAAAAATATTAAATGTTCACGAAACTCTGAGCATCGCAGTAAGTTTCGTTTCGCTCAATCCACATTCTACGTCATTTTACTTGCTTGCACGTCATAACAACACCCACCCTCTTACCTGATCCATAATCAGATACAATAGACGCTAGTGACCCCATCCGTGCTGCCGACCCCTGCCCAGAGTTAATCGGAGACCCCAGTGTGCCTAGCGCAGGCAATCCCCCCGGAATTCCTATGGATGACGGTGGCAGCAGTCCTTGGCTACTGGTTGGTGTTACAGCAACTGCTCCTGTGCTAATCTGTCGATCAAGGGTTGAACTTTTCGAACTTGATGAACTAGATTTTGAATCATCAACTGTATTGTATCTTTTCATTAAGTAGCTTCCGGCCGATGGCGGTGGCAAACTGTACAATGGATCAGGACTCAACATTGTCAAACTTGACGTTGTTGTTGTTGTTGCAGTGTTCGGTTTCAAGGATGCAGTTGAAGGTAAAGTTGTTGCTTTCGTTGTTTTTTCCGACATGTTTAAAGATTCTACACTGTTCAGCTGTTGAACTGTTGAAGAGTATGCTTCCGGAATGGGGGCTTCAATTCCTGAACGACATAAAAATCAACAACGATATTTCAAGCACCTATGGCAATGCAGTACTACATGAACCGAGGTAACTATTATGAACCGGAAATCACCCTCATCTTTCTCTTGTTCTCTTTCAAACTGGGTGTCAAACAGGATGCAACCGGATATCCGGCTCCCGCAAAAAATCGACTTCCAGCTCCAGTATTTTTTCCGTCATATATGTAAGGTAAATGTTTGCATGTACCCGTGCACGCTCACTATCTTTACTGTTACAATAACACTGGGAAATCCAATAAAGATGACCAGTGTTATTTGAGGGGAGTAACAGTATATTATATCTTAGCATATTCCTATTATTCCTAAGGCTAATACTAAACTTCAGCGGGAAAATAAGTCCATAACTACGCCTAAGCCTTAGCATAAATAATAGCCTTAATCCTAGTCAAACGAAAATTCATATATTCACTGCGAAATTTCAATATTAACTTCTACTTTTTACAGGTTTAGCATTTGCTGAATCCTAGACTTCTGCTTTCGGTTCCAAACCACTGAGACTAAACACCGAGACCTGCCATTTTATAGCACCTAGGGAAAACTGGATGCCCTTAAAAGTAACATGGGTCAAACAAATACGTATTGCAACTGAACGCAACGTTACATAAACATAAAACAATCGAATAGGGTGGTTGTTAAAGTGTTAAAATGTATCGATGTGAGGCGTTAAGCTTTGATACGTAAACAATTTGGATACCTTAATTTGTTTAAGAAAGAATCGTTAACTACGTTCTGTCTGATATTTGAATACAATCTAGTATTACATTTGAATTCAATTATCTGACTCCGACTCCGGCCGCATATTAGATTATCCGGATACGGCATTTTTTGCTATCCGGTAGCACCATGGTGTCGAACACAAACGAAAACTGTTGCTTTAAAATATAATTGAACAGCTTGTCGTCAGCTGGTGTACGGTGCTAACGTACTTGTATGCAATACAATACAAAATCAGTATTTAGACAAACTTTCTACGCAGTACTATTTACCTTTAGTACTAATAGTGTCTGCAGGCACCACCACGTTGCTCGCTAGAAACACATCACTTTCGCTGTTGTTGCTTCCAGTAACTTGTGGTCTGTTGGACGCCAATTGCAACAAATTCTTGCCCCATGAAGCAAGGGACAGCTTAAGCAAAATATACCTGGGTATAGGATTCCACCAGAATTACTATTTCGGCCGGAATTCATGCAGAAATTCAATTCCAGCTCCTGTTCCTGGGAAATTTTACGATTTTTTGCAAATGATTTGTAATCATTATTTGCTGAAAAATTGTTACTATATAAATTGAGTGTTTCCCAATTTCTTCAGTTTCGTTAATAAACTGTTAAATCAAAAATCGGATGTGTTTTCGCCAAATCGTTTGACGAAATGGTCGAAAATTTGTTTAAGGCGCTTTTTGGCTAGTTGTCAAACAACATAACAGTAATTCAGCGATGTAAACTATTTCAAATTCAGGTTCACTGTTCCTGTTCCTGTTCCGGCAAAACTTAGTTCCTGTTGGAGCCCTGCTACGTATCAGCGCTAAAATGTGAATTATATATATAGAAAACTTCCGGTTCGGGTTTAATATCCGGCAGAAACTGATATACGTATCCGATATAAACCTACCTGATACCGGATATTTACGGTTGTAGTGCCGAATATCATTAAACTGCTTTTTACATGTGAGCGCCTTTAACATATTAGTGCGATTACATTTCTGAGCAAGTCAAGAAGTTCGAGTTTTGATACGTTTTCAGCTACTGTTATCTTATGTAAGCGAACGAGAGAGAAATGCGTTTTTGCCTTAAATATTTTCCGTTTATCAACAGAAAGTATGAACTTTGTAACAGACGAAACCCTTGAGCACGCTAGAAATACAACGAAAAAATAAATCATATAAAGTATCCGTATGCGGTTCCTGTTCCGGTAATAATTCAATATCCGTATCCGGTTCCGGTAAATTAATCTGATCACACTTTGCTAGCATCTACAATACATTAGTTGAAAAGAATTCCTAGCATGTTTCCAGTGAATGGTGCACTTGAAACGTTCAATATATACTCAAAGTTCACCTTGTCAAAATTATCATTTCCAAAACCATTTTGAGCTCCTATTTCCGCTGTTAAGAGTGTCATACTCGAGGGTCTAGGCATTGAATCATCGTTACCAGTACTTCCGTTAAATTCCACATCATCCAATTCAGCTTGCATCCTCATACGCAAACTTGTCAGTTTCGCTCGTCGGTCTAGCATTAATGGTGTGCCTAGAACAAAAGTATATTGGCGATTGACAAATCCTACGACAAAATGTGAGCCTTTATTTACGCTGAATCAGTAAATAACATGTTAACTTAAACTTTTTTCATTTATTCATTGAAACAGCAGAAAATACATAAAGCATTAAACAGTGATATCTAACAAATAAAATCACACACTATATACGTATATTCGCACGTGGGATATTGTTCGTTAGACCCGCGCCCGACCCCGCACGCAAGAATTACATACAAACGTAGTTTGTGTTCATAAAACGCTTTTAATAACACAGATTCCAAAAAACTAGAGTGCGCCGTATGTGCGCCTTAAATGGGTAGATGAGATTTACTCCACAATCGTTCACTTTACAGCGGCTACTGAATGAAAAATGCATACCATGGGTGCCCAATACTTACCACTGCCTGGAGACATCGGTTCTGGTGTTGTATGCGGCGACGAACGATTTTTGCAGAACGGTGAAGGTAATGGTGATACCTAAAAAGATATGCAAATGAAATAATCGGCACTTTATGTGAGTATCGGCATCTGCATAGGAACTGCGAAGAACTGCCGATTCTTTCCCGATACTTTCTCCACGTAACGGTTAGTGTGAATGCTATCAATGTCTGATTATGAAAACATTTATCTTGCGTTTGTTTGAAAAAATAGTTGAAATGAACCATTCTCACAGAATTATAATCTTTTATGGTTATTAGAATAAAAGTCTTCGCATTTATAATGATGCAATATTGTATCCTATCTATTCTTTAAGCATCGAGTATTAAAATTGAAATCGGCGTCGGCTTCAGTAATTTCCAAAATAAAAATCTGCATCGGTACGCGTAAATTTTGGAATCGGAACACCCCTATTCTATACGAACTTTAACACTATGTAAAACGAAAACGATTGTCCGAATCGTGATAAGTAACAACATACAGTAAAGTGTTCAGATGCGATGCGCTAGCGTGATATGGACAGGAAAATAGTTGCCTGTCTGTGCATTAAGTACGATTAATTCTAAATAATTCTCAAACTATTTGTTAGCTTGCTGACGTACGTCAATATTGAGTCTAGGAGTAGGAGCATTAGTAGTGCCGGTTGCCGACGACGGTACATGAATTGCAAATGATGGTATGTCAAGTTTGCCTATACTTGGCCGTAGACATCCTGATGCCGGTGACTCATTGACATGGCCAAAATTGGTCAAATGAGAATTTATCAAGTCAGCTCGTGGAGTTTCGTCTTCAGCATCGAAAAACTGATCGTTGTCGCTCATACTTCTGCATCAGCTTATGTCGTACCTACATACGCAATGCAGTGGTTGTGGGTTAAAGGTGCAAAAAATTTATCATACAGCTAAATAACGAAAGCACGTTGATAAACAGCAGCAAAACTATATGTGTCGACACGTATGCCACCGAAAACAACAAGCATAAAAATTCAAACGTTCTGTTCTATATTAATCGGCATGGACTGAGACTAGGATGTCTCACACGCCTGCATTGCAGGCATGCTTTAACCGCGCGGTTCGTTTTCTTTGCGACTTACGGACTAGTGAATAAGTGATTGAATACCTTCTCAGCTCACTATATAGCATTCCACCGACTAAACTGATTGCTAATTGACGGGTTTCTGACTGTACTTTTTCAGGATATGTTTAATTTCGGATTATCTTTACTTACGGAATATCTTACGCCCACAATTTTCTGTTACAAACGATAACGCTAACAATGTAATTTACGGTGAGCAATATAGTTTTTATCAGTAGGGTAACGGTTGACCTGTGTTAGAGTCTAAATATCTGGCCTAGCTAGAACACGGAGAATTAAGTACGTCTGGCTTCTCTCTCGCTTCGCAAGCAAGGTGCACTACGCTGTTGCATCCGTTTTGTGATTTGATTGTTGACATCTACTTATGGCATTGGCGTCTTATTTTCTACTTGTCCGCTTCTAGATGCCTTGGCTTAATACTAAAACTCCTTCAATTGATAATCACGTGGCGGAAAATCAGATGAAGAAAAACAAAACTCTACGGTCAGGTTTTAAACAAATATTTAATAATTTTCTTAGCTAGTGTGCACACGAAGTTTAAGTTGGTAGGCTAAGCCTGGTGTCACATTTACAATTTCGTAAATTATTTATATGTTTATATATTTAAACTGATATACTTATACTACAATCAGGGTGGCAACAAAGGTTCAGATTCGGATTCGGGCAAGCCGATTCCAACAATGTTCGGTAATATGTTTTTCATTTTTAAACAATGAAAAATTTACATAACGTGTTATATAAATCAATATTTTTGCTTCAAGCCGCAAATATTAACGTTTACAACTTATGTGGCTGGCATTGCGTTGATGTTAGTTGTGAAACAAATTATACGTATGTCTGAACTTTGCAACATGCAAGATTCGGTTTCCGATGCAGAAAATTAGCACTGCATTCTTTCGGAGTCGGTCAAATTGTGGATTCGGTGCCACCCTGACTACGACACGATTGTGACCGGGATCGACTGGATATCCGGTTTCGGTTTGTTATCACGCAAAAATCGACATCCCGTTTCGGTATTAGCTATAAACCAAACGGATACCGGATATTTGCAGTTGTGGTTCCATAAATGAACCGTGTATAGTAATTTCTCGTGATTTTCATATTTTTAAACTAGAACCGTGCATGGTAGGATAGTTTTATATAAAACTGTCCCCGGATAGGCTCGGGCAAATAACGTATTGGCCCCGGTATCCGGGCCATGCCCGGGGTATCTATTATTTAAACTCGTCAGTACTGACAGCGCATAGGTAGCTACTGGTTGGGTTGCAAAGACAAGGCTAACCAACGTCAATCCAGCTTGACGTGCATTAGCGATTGTATTTTAGCTCAAAATTGCGTAAACCCAATTGCGGGTAGAAATGTTTGTAAGAAATGACAGTAGTCATCCAATAATAAATGACATTCGATGGCAGCCAAAAAATTTATTTACCGCTGATTTTTGGTTGTTTCGATTATTGTCAAACAGCTTGTCGCATCTCGCGCTGATTACTTTTGCCTATATTTTATACCGTTACTTGGATTCGAGAAATTACTTTTCCGGTAAGTAGTCTCTATTAATGTTAATTACGTGTAATATGCAAAAACTTTCAAAATACAACCATTTTGGGCAAACGCCGGCTGGGGAGGGATAAGCGCAGAGACTCGACTATCGACATCCGGCTGGACAGTGTCTGTAATTGTAATGTGCTACCATCTTTAATTTCTTGCTGTTAATGACAATGATCTTCTTAGCATACACCCTGATTTTTATTCTCTATTGACTTTACATTATCACCTATGAGCGTACTACACACTGTTAGCCTGCAAAACTTGTAACATACGTACTATGAAAATGCCCACTTATTTATCACAGCATAGTAAAATTGTTATTGTGATTCCGAGGTAATCAGTTCCGCTGATTCGGAGGTAATCAGTTCCGCTTTGCACTCTGTCTCACAATCAAGTGGCTTCTGCGAGATTGAAGTATCGTATACAGGGTGCAGCAAGTATTCCGATGATTCCGGTTAGAAGTCCGTTTCAAAGCGAGTTCCGGTTCCGATTTCACAATCAATTAGAATCGCAATTTTGAAATTTTAATTTTAATCGTACTTGATGTGATACGTTGCATAAAAATTTTGCATCGTTTATTTCTTAAATTGATTTCGATAAGTTAATTAACAAAAATTGATTGTAGTTTAGTTTTACAGAACCAAAAATCATAACCAATTTGTTCGTGATACATTTTTGAAAATTGTTGCCTGCCAACAAACACCCTAAATCAATAATATGTTTGTCAATACAACTTATCCGTACAGTAACGAAATTTCTAGTTCGGATTCCGATTACAATTCGGTATAAATTTGTTTTTGCGATTCCGGTACGTATAAAATCCGGATCCGCTTTGCACCCTGCACACATGTCTGGGCTAGATATCCCGTGGCACAATTTAGCCAGAATCCGAGCGCAGCACAGTAAGTTTATTACAACACCTTGCGCAAAATTTCGCGTAACGCGATATGGCAAATAAACGCATTAACAGTACGTAACTTCACAACATGGAGAGTATCAACAAATTGTTGCGTGTACGCGATGTGATAAAAACGGTATCATGCTACCAGGTACATTTTTACGCAAAACGTGCATAAAATTTGAAGTTTATTGTATTTTGCTGGCTTCGGCCCCAGGTAAAATCCTGGCCCCGTTGCCCCGAGACATCTCTGAGATATATTAACAACAACAAAAATGACTGAATTTGTTCAAGGCGTTTTTTTATTTCAGGCAACGGTAGATTACACCGTTTTCTGCATGTTTTTTACAAAGGCAGCGTTTCACCTGTGGTTTCTGATTCGTCTTTGATAGTTGATAGCCCTTCGCGTGCACCAGTATTGAAGTCTGGGCTTAGAGCAGTCATAACTGAACACATATGGATGCTATTCTGCATGTGCGGACTTCTCAGTTCTTATCTGACATGGGGTGTGATGCAGGTAAGTAATATAGCTGTTCAATTTTATTGGTTTCTTTAATCACAAATTAAGACTGAAGTGGAAAGTGTTTTCGGAGATGTTCATCTTTACGCAAATGCACTGATATTTACTATTAGCATTTGTAAACAAATGTAAACTGTTTCCTTCATTTTAGTCAATGACATTTCGTTTGTGTGGTATGCAGGGTGCAACTGGCCATGGATGTGCGGTCTCGGTCAAAAACCGAGACCCGAGACCGACACCGAGTCCGAGACGTTTTGGATGTTTTTCGTACGTACTTCTGTGTTATTTTAGCGTAATAAATTGTTGCGTCAGCTCAAAATTAATATTAAACTAAAAAATTACCGCAAAATTTTATTTTTAGCAAAAACACTCTGACAAACACAGATACAGGAATATAACACGCCCCACGTCAAAGACAATGATAAAATATAGAACGCTTTCAATGTAAAAACTACGCTTTCAGCTTTTTTCCAACGAAAATGAATCGTCAATCGCCAATATATTTAAGCTCTATTAATGGTAAACGGTTTTTAGCGTTTATCAAAATGATATTTTAGCGTTAATTAGAACTTAAATTTTCTGCATGATTCCTTAATGTCATCTATAAATACAACTATCTGTGTTTTGACGCAACAATATCGAAAAGCTTGGGGTTTAATTTACTTCATAGCATCAAAACAGTAACAAATTTATGGTCAAAAATCAGCAAATACAACTGACGTCCGTTAATTGTAAACGTTGAGCAGAAAAAAACGGGAACTTGTCTTTCTCCTTCTAATTGGGTTCGGTTTGAAACTTGCCGGGGCTCAACAAACCGAGACCGAGACCAGCCAAATCCCGAGACTTACCGAGACCAGCCAAATCCCGAGACTTACCGACACCAGCCAAATCCCGAGACTTCCCGAGAACGAGACAGAAACCGAGACCGTAAATCCCTGCAACTGGCTGTTTCGATTCCTATTGGAATTCCGATTCAAAACGAGTTCAGATTCCGAATGCAAAATCAATCGGGCTTGGAATTTTCAGATGTTAGTTTCACTTCAATTTGTTGCAATATGTTGCACAAAAATCTCTCGATCCCAACATGTAAAAACAAAACTACGTTTCATTTTGAAAGTAACAGAATTTGCAGCACTAAAATTTATCGTCAATTGGTTCATGCGATTTTTTTAAAATTGTTTCCAACCAACGGACTCCATAAATCAATATGTATTATATTTGTTAACACAAATTATCCGTGTAGTCGCAAAGTTTGTAGTTCCGATTTGGATCTCGGTATAAATTTTCTATTAGGATTCCGATATAATCCAGCTCCGCTTTGCACCCTGGTTGCGCGAATTTAATTATATTTATTTTTAACTCATTGTATATATGTCAACTGCATCATAAACAAGAAAACAATCGGTTTCTATATATTTTTATATTTTGTTCGGTTTTGATCTAAGTGTCCAGTGTTTTATTAACTGGGGGTATAACAGTAATGTCTCATACTTCTTCACAATATATAATGCCGACCAAAACGGCGCCCGAATTGTTTAAATTTTGCTTGTAAAACTGAAATGCTCCTGATAAAAAAATGTAATCTTCATTTGTTTTTAGGAGAAAATAATGACGAAAAGTTACGCAATCGATATTGGCTCCTTTGATTCCTCTGTTGGAAGGTTCAATGATTCTCAATTTTTGGTGTTGTGTAATAGAATTTCGGGTTGGTTTTCAAAAGCAGTATTTTGTTTCAACTTTACGTCTACACGCAATTATTTATAGCGCCTATCAATTTAGTACTGACATTTTTTTATGTCCCGACAGTTTTCTGTGTGACAAACAGTTGAAAACTATAATCTAATATATCGCCTGTATCTGGGTTACAGCATGATTTTCGCTGGTGTATATTCTTAAGTAACCACGCACGTGCGGCAGCTAAAACCATTCTGTGACCCAAATACAGGCGGTTAGTTAAAGGACATAAAACTCTTATATCGCAACACCATTATAGTGGTGCAACTGGATAAGAAAAAGTACTGTGCCCTGGAAACTAATTTTATACGTTAACGTATGTTAATACGTACCTATGTATGTAGTATTCGTTGTTTTTCTGCAATATTAGTTCCGTTACCTCAATCAAAAGTTAGTGTTGTAATGTAACACGTTATATCTTGGCTTGTTAACTGTAAAGGTTATACGCGGGTGTAAAGCGGAACTGGTTTACATCGGAATCGGAGCACCGGGGTTATACGCATCTGTTTTTCTGCAATAAAAATCTGGCAAAGTATAGCATCGAGGTTATAACGCCGAGATTTTTTGCCCAATCCGATTGCTGGGGCCACGCATTTATTAATGGTAAACTTTGAAACATTTTTAGAAACAAGTCGCAGTTTTTTTTAAATTTCAGCATTCCTTTTATCGGGTATTATAATTAAACTATGTCGACAAAAGCCTCACCGTGCCCCGCTTTATAAATATTCGTTCGCGTCGTTGTCAAATATATTCAGCAGTTGGTGTCAGTACGAAGCGTTGAAATTTATCAGTTTTCCAACACAAGTCCTAGGTACGTAATGAAGCCGTTCTTGTGTAATTTGTGGAGCCTGAGTTACAATCCCAGTTGGAAATTTAGTTATTTCGCATTTCATTTGCTACAGGTCTGTTGTGGGTGATTAGATGTAAGCGAATGTTTGTTGACAAATACCAACGTCGTCTTTGCTGAACCTATATATCATGGTAAACAGCTGAAATCTGCGACGGAATATATTATTTTTCTGTTTTTGTTCAAGAGGGTAAGAAAAAACCTAAAAGTATTAAAAATTATGTTTCATTAAAACATTCTGAACAGTTCTTTGACCAAAATTAATCTACCGCGACTTTTGATGGCTGGTCTCCGTAATGAGGTCGTGGTCTCGGCTTTTCGCAGTGAGAGTATTTAGTTTTATATGGCATAAAAGGATCTCTTCACAAAATCTTATTGACATAAAAACTAACTGACAAAAACAATGAAGTTCCACTTTACAACGTAGTTACAAAACTTCCGTCTGAAACGAATTAGTACAGATGTTATGAGGGAATTTTTCGCAGTCGAGACTGCGATTCGGAATTGGATTCAGTAAAGTCGCAGCGGTGTTGGAATCATTGCGAGTCACAGAATTCCTAAACATTGTTTTATGTACTCTAAAATACTCTAAAATATAATGTCTATTGCATACCGTATTGAGTAATTAAAATGTGATAATAACAAAAAGTTCTATCTACATGTCTTCATTATAACGTTCGGGAGCGGGCAGTTGCGGCAGTTCCCTAGAGTTAAAACCTATTGCACGCAAATTTTTTACTGAAAGACAACTTTTCAACGTTAGGTGGTAACAGCCGATTGTGAATATCCGTTGATTGATATTCCGCCAACATCGTTGAAATTGCGTTCGTTGACAACAGATCCAATAACATTTACCGTCGTTCTGCACTGATAAACTCTACGTGTGGGATATATGGGCTATGTTATCACGATGTGACCGAATATTAGTTTTCCGTATACTGGAACTAGATAGCGATTTTACCGGTTTCACAAAAAATTTCGCTCTCCATAAAACATGACGACCCCCGGGCAACTTTTCATATAACAATAAGCCCACAAGACAAAATTTACAGAGAAACGTAATGAAAAAGTACCCCACTTTATTCGTGTTAAACGTGGATTTGTGAATTTTTATATCGATTTGTCGAATAAGTTTTTCAAATGCGCCTGTATTATCGTTATATACAGCTTTTATTGTTAAACACTTCTCGCACGATTATTTTCTTTTCACGTCCTTGCAAGTGTTAATTGCGAAATTGTAAATTTTTATACCTTTTCGAAACTTCCACACGCAAATGCCTAAGCTGAAAAGTAAACCTAAGCCTAAGCCATTCATGTCATAATGTAGTTATATTATCACTTTGGGGAACTCCAGACTTATATTAAACAGTCATAGTATTCAGGAAAGTAAACAACACCCAATTGTTAGTGGTTCACGCTTATACATTTAGTCCAAAATATGAGCAAAACATTACGTCCATTCATCAACTCAAAGTAGCTCAGTTAATAGCAGTTATTTACCGCTTTTACACCT
Source organism: Enoplolaimus lenunculus (assembly GCA_030248215.1). Taxonomy (NCBI): domain Eukaryota; kingdom Metazoa; phylum Nematoda; class Enoplea; order Enoplida; family Thoracostomopsidae; genus Enoplolaimus; species Enoplolaimus lenunculus. The sequence goes on along the minus strand of JASANG010002720.1, from coordinate 41,276 downwards.
CTTTGGTCTCAATTTGCAAACCACTGAGACTCAAGAAAAGCGAGATCGAGAACCAGACCAGCCTAATCCAGAGACCAAGATTGGTCATTCCTGCTTGAGAGATATACCAAATTGGGATAAATTTCTATTTTGTGAAGATAGTTTTTCATTTGTTTCATCCAGAAAAAACGTTTTGTATGTTGTAGGAAAAGTATCTAAAATCATCCCTGTTATGATGATGGGTCGACTTGTTATGAAGCGCAGCTATCCATGGAATCAATACGGAACAGCGTCCATGATTTCTCTTGGAGTTGGTTTATTCCTGTGGTCAAGAGGTAGCGCATTTTTTGCTCAATGTGATTGTCGTAGTCAGAATTATCTATATATTTCATACAGTATCCACCTAGTAGTATAAGACAAGTTTCTTGGTATAACACATTTGGCCCATGTATAGAACACAGCCGGATCGTTTTCCGGAGGTGCTATAATAGAGTCAGTTTAAGCTTTAGGCTAATTACTTTGCTTAGGCTTAGGTTTATGGTTAGGAATAGGCTCATCCATACGCTTAGGCTTAGACTTAGGAATATGCTTATACTACTTTTACGGCCCTGTTCTATACACGAGCCACACATTTATATGGTTATGTTTTATTGCGTTTCATTTTAAGCTCATGCGCATACCGAAGAAACAAGATCCGATGAGCGTGTGACCACAGCGTCAGGCATAATATTGATGGCCGGATATCTCTTATTCGATAGCTTTACATCAAATTGGCAGGGCAATTTGTTCAAAACTTACTCAATGACGTCATATCAAATGATGTGCGGTGTAAATGCGTTTTCGTCGCTGTTTACGTTTATGTCTGAGGTAATTTTTGGGATATTTGCAAGGTACTGTGTTGTGTTAAGAACAGTATGGAGCAGTTCGGTGTCGAAAGTGGTACATATGCATTTATCTGCATCGTGTTAGCGAAATTTGACGAACGTTTTTCACGATATGTCGGATCGTTCGTATAGCATACTTCGCTCCTGAAGTTGTATTTGGGTTTTCTACCGTTTGCTGACGCTTGAGCTACTCCCGGCAAATTTTAACGACTGATATACATAGTGACCTATTCGTCTTACACTATTTGCGAACTTGCTCTGTTTTCGTTAGTGAGGTTTAATGATTCTGAAGGTGTGCCTTGGTTATATCCCTTGTCTTTTCAACACAGCTCGTACTTAATTTGTATTATTTCGATATTGTGACGAACATAGATGCATCATGCGATCGTTTGTTAGATTTGTGTTACTTCAGTTATGCCAGTGGCGGTTACATCCAACACTAATGTTCATGTACGCATATCCTGAATTTGTCAAAGATCTTTTCCTTATTTCACTTTGCTCAGCAACTGGTCAACTGTTCATTTTTTGGACTCTCAATTGGTTCGGCGTTGTCACGTTCACTATAATGATGACCATTCGTCAAGCTGCGTCCATATTTTTGTCTTGTCTCATTTTTGGCCATAAACTGCCCCCCACAGCTTCCTTGGGAGTCGTAGTTGTGTTCACAGCGCTCGTTCTACGAACTTATTTATCTAATCGCGATCGTATAAGGGCAACAAGAAAATAAGAAGGTATGGAACGTGCGAATTTTTAACACAATGTATTTTGTGCTCTTCTAATTTTTATCTAAAATAAACTAAAAGATGTGTACCAGAAAACGGACAATCGAAGCAAAGCACTCAACAAAAAATGCTGCAACAAAATACGTTCTATTTAAATTGTCCAGCAGTATCCGGTTTACTTTCAATTCAGTTCTACTAAAGATCAACTGTCCAATTTAGCTATTTGTTTTCTTGTCATGCAATTCACATTGCGGTCTTACTTAAACATTAATATTCTACCCATTCTTTTCTAAAGCAATGCATTGTTGGCATTTTCATGGGTATAATCAACCAACTATCAACTATTATTGTTTTTCTTTTTTCTTTTTGTAAATTATCTAGTTTAAGACCAATACTATAAATATTTTTATACTCCCGCTGACAGAATTATTTGAAATGTGCAATACTTCGTCATATTCGTTTAAGCCCCGTAGCTGCAAGTTTTGTTATAGATTTTCGAACTAAACCTTCAGAAGCTAGTTCTCGCTATAAAAATTTGCACGTGTGAATGACGCTTAACCGATGTTTATGTGTGATGTGATATTTTTATGCTGTGATATAGTTATTTTTTTGTTGGATTTATCGTTAGTTTTCTTCAAGTTGTTCTCTGTATGCATATGCATATACAATGCGTATTTATTTATATGATGACTGAATTGAAATGTTCGTCAAAACTATAACATGGACGAATTTATTCTTAGTTGAGTTCAACATATTATTCGGATTGTGCAATGCGCTGGTTTGTTTGTAATTTTGTGATTGAATTCTAAGTATATAGCGAAGTTATATCATGACATCAACACAGTTAGAGTTAATATCAACATCGAAATTTGTTGTTCTGCTATAAACTAAAATTTTCATATGATGCTTGTTTTAACAACGCAGATTGAAGACCGATGTGCTGGTTTAATTATTTGCTGGGTTCCATTCAGTGCAATAAATGAAATATGTTTATCATATGTTTATTGGTATATTATACCCTGTAAACAGTAGATACTGTGCTGTGTATATGCTTCCGTTATATTTCTGTGTGGAACACTTGTAGATCTATGCAAAGTGTGGATCGGCAATTTGTGGGGGAATCGAAAACTTTGTGTGCCCAAAATATTCACAAAAATGGTTTCTTTCGAACTGAACATGTAAAGAGTGAAATATTTTATGAACAGATGTATTTTACTTCAGTCTCAGAAGCTTAGTAATAAATGTTCCGGTGACATTGGGGTGCCCTGGGTGTAACCGAAAGTGTTCAAAAACTGCCGATTTAATAATCTAGCCTCAATTCGACCCCCGGTTGCCTCTTGGCGGTAACACACATGGTTTCGTTGCAGTCGTATGTCAAAACACTTCGTTTGCATCATAATTTCACTAATTTGGATAAAACATGCTTTATGGGCTTGTTCTTGTTTGATTGCTGATTTTGGCCCATGTATAAAACAGGGCCGGATCGTTTTTCGTAGGGGCGATAATAGAGTCAGTTTAAGCTTTACACTAATTTTTGCATAGGCTTAGGAATAGGCTTATCCATACGCTTAGGTTTAGCTTTAGGCTTAGGAAAATGCTTATACTACTGTTCCGGCCCTGTTCTATACATGGGCCCTGATTTTTTATACCAGTAAGTTTTTGATCCATATGCATAATCTTTTGTGAAACATTACAATATATCGTGTTCTATTAAATATTTAGTGTTAGATTTTTAGTCGAAAACCACTCAGATGACTCTATGTATACTTATACCAGCGTGTGCATGTTAAAACACACAAAACGAGAAATTGATTTGAGGTGCAAAAACGGAAAATCTGGTGATGTTGAAAATTAGCAATAATTTGAAATCAGGGTGTAACCGAATATCCGTTTCCGGTAAAAACGGTGTCCGTTTCCGTTGTAGAAAGCACGGAGATTCTGTTATTTTTACATGTAAAATTAATTATAAACCACGTATATATAACTCGAAATTTTTCGTTACCGTTATGCTACAATTGGTTAAAAAAATAAAAATTACGAAATTCATCCAAAATGTTAAAAATTTCGATGCATACGACAGTTTTTCTTTACTTTTGAAAAAAAACGGTGAATATATGCACGCCTCGTTTGCAGAAAAATACACATTTTTGAAACATTTATCTGTTGCCGTTATTTTGTTCACTATCCGTTTGCGTTATTTTTACTATCCGTTTACACCATGTCTAACTAAAATTTATATATACCATCATTTTTACCTAAACTATCTTGTAAACTGGGATGGCGCCCAGCAGTATTTATCGGATTACAAGTAAGCTAAAAACGGGTAGTAATAAAACTGGAAGCCAGAGCGCAACCAGAGGAGAAGAATACCGAAACCGGAGGTCAACAAAATTTGTCTTAGGCAGCGTACAACCAGAGGTCCGGCTCCGGTAAAAAACCGGCCTCCGGCTCCAGTAAAATTTTTCCGGAGGTTCCGGTAATTTCGGTAGTAAAATTATGCATAATTTATTTGTTAAGCGAGTTTCGTTTTACTTTTGTCACAATTTTCAGGAAAGAATTTCCGAAATTTCGCAGGAAATTAGCGTAAAACGAAACAACTTATTATTTTGCAGATGTTGGCTAAAATTAACTAATTAACCATCATTTTTGTTACCTAATTTCGCATCACCTCCGGCAAGTTCCGTTGACTTCCGACTCCGGTTTTTTCACCTCCGCTTGCACCCTGGCCGTAGATGAAGCGAAATTAGGCAGTTGAGTTAATGTTTCAATATTATTAACTTGTTAATTCTACCAAGTACCTCAATTGTATTCAAAAAAGTTACAACCAGATTCTCTTAAGAACCTGACTCGTCTAGCAAAACAGGCTTGGTAGGATACAACCGGTGGTCTGGCTCCCGTACAATTTTTACCGGAGCTGGGACGTTGGCATTTTGGGTCGGCAGTAAAGTATACATGAGCCCAAATATTCATTCGGCTTTGTAAAATTTGACAGAAAAGATACCGATGCACGGAAGTTTTTTATATTTTGGATGAATTTCATAATTTTATTTCATTTCTAGTAATCGCACCTTGTATGAAAAATTGCGAGACGTACAACTAGATTTTGAGCATAAAATTAGCAGAATTGGTTGTATTTCTATATTAACGGAAACAGACACTGACACCCATTTTTACCGAAGCGGAAACGGATATCCGCTTACATCGGAGTGCATAGTGATGGGCATCGGGGTTAGTTCTTGCTGAGGATTTAGAAAGGTCTAAAAGCAGAAATTGTATTATATAGCACTTACCTACTTAGGCAAGTCTGAAAGATAAAATTACTGAAAAAGGCTCAAGACTAAAAATTCAGGTCACTAAGTTTCAAAATCTTAAAAATGAAGCCTATAATTGGCTTCGATACATGTTAATACAACCATAGGGTGTAACCCAAAATAGAAGCCATGGACTCTTACCTCCCTCACTTATTCGGGTCATTTTGGACCCTGTTCATTTACGGAATCTATTTAAAAATAAATATTCCTATTGATTCTGACCTAAAATAGTGATCCTTCTTCTTATCCTCGTGTCATTTTGGTCACTCCAGTATACCTATCTCCTTTTTGAAAATAATCTGCATACGAACCCACTGGCGGATGCTATTATCTGACAACCCCGACCATGGAATCCAATAATGATCAGCACCGTGATCTTATACTAAGATTTAGCACTAAACTGAGCATCGGCTTCCCGCTCGCTCACCAGTGATTTTTTCCGTTAATGGGACGCTTAGGCTTGAGAATTAAAAGTAAATAACAGTTCGTAACAGGGGAATCCTCTGGAGAGGCAAAATGAATATCAGTCTTTCTTCTTGTTTGTTTCACTGCAGTTGAGTGCTCAACACTGAAGTTTTTACCTTCAGTGTGTTAGCTACTGGAGCATTTTGGTTTCAGTGCCCAGAATATGGCGTCCGTCCGCTCAACAGTTACTCGAACGGTAATGATGTTACATTTAGTACAAATGGCTCGTTTAAATTCTGATTAATTTTATAATAGTGAAGACTAAAACGTTTCAATTTTACAGTTAAACGACACTTCAAAGGGGATGCGCTGTGCGCATTGCGTCTGTAATGTTGTTTTTACACGCAAAATGTAATGTTTGCCTATAAATTGCAACTGAAATAGACGATGCTTTGACATTAATCAACATATAATTACCGCTTGTTCAAAGTTTAAAATTTAAATTTTTAAAACGTTTTAGCTTTATTTGTTATGATGTTTTTAAATTTGAAATGTACTAAAACACATTCCGAACCTATTTTCATTGACGTCAACGTTGTAAACATGTGATACATGCTTGTCCGTGTGTATAAGCATGTGCATTGCGCTGTATTGTTTGCTTGCTTGCAGCATACGGTCGACATATATTCTACGGTTGAACAAGTTAGAGAGGCAGGCTACGTGGCGCAGTGGTAGAGCTCTTGCTTCGGAAACCTTTTAGGCCTCTAGTTCGAAACGGCCAGTATCAATCCGCTTTTTCGTGATGCAGTAGTAGAGCGCTTGCCTCAGAATCCTTAGGCCACTAGTTCGGGCATTACTTTGAAATTCGCAGACTGATGAGCTAAGGTTTTGTACGTCAAAAAATTAGGAATTTGTGTTAAGTTAATTCTATTTTGCTTTTTTAGATTAGATATAGCAATGAATTTCAAATATAATTGTTTAATCAAGAATGCGCGACAAATTGTTACAATTTTAAGGCCCGATGATACCGCTTCGACATGCCTTAGGGGTGATGCTATGAAATCTCCGTACGTGTACCAATCTCGCAGTTTGACTGAAGGCTATTCGATCGTTATTGGCCAGTAAGTTTCAAGCACTACTGTGTTCGAGACGATAAAATCCGTGCCATACAATTCAATTTCAAGGCCCCACATCGTTAAAATGATATATGATACAAGGCAATAAATCTTTTAACACAGATTTTCCAATTGTTTGCCGATTTTTGAAATCCGCTCAAAAATACTTCGGTGAAGCGTCAAAACAGTTAACAACCTTAGTTCTTTAGTTTTGAGCTGATTAGGCTCGGGGATTTGATTATGAAGTTTTCCTTTGAACAGCCCTACAGGCAAAATTTTTCAAAAATTAAATAATAACTTCGCGAACGAAGCGAGCGAGAAGCTAGGCGTAATTTTTTGTATTAAATGTGAATTCGACACAAGGACTGATTCGGAATGGGGGATCGTAGCCCCCCTCCCCCCTCGGTATGCCCTTGAGTTGAATGTGGTTGCCGCACAATACTAGAAAACTTATTCAGCATTTTAGTAAAACTTTTAAATAATAAAAATTCAAGTTTCATAGAATAACGCTGAACATGATTGAGTGTGGATGCAAAGTCCAGCATATGTAGAAGGAGTTTTAGCAGGATGTTTGCATTTACCGAATCGAAAACACTAAAAATTATATACATTACTTATTCCTATTTACAGTGATATGATTCTAAAGAATTGAAGTGATTGTATATATTGCCGTAAAACTCTGAATTACGTACATTTTGCACACGCAGACAATAATACTTTTGCCTAAATCCACGTTTGATACTGGCATACATATATAATTCCGTACCAAATTTCAGGAACGGCCTCATCGAAGCAATTGGTACTGACAGCGAAATTAGCTCAAAATTCACCGGTTCAACGTACGAAAGTATTATTGACGCAAAGGGAAAATGTGTTATTCCAGGTTTGTTTATGTAAACAATTTCAATGTTAATCCACATTCAATTAGTATTAACCAACCGAAGTTACGAATGTCTTTTGTCTTAGAATTTGTATAAATGTTCTATGAGATTTTGGCCCATATAAAGATCAGTAGCGGAACGTTTTTCAACGGATCTGCAGTAGAGTAAGCTTGAGTTTGAGACAGTTTTTTACTTAGGTTTTACGCTTAGGCTTAGGTTTATGTTCATTTTTAGGCTTAGGCTTAGAATTATGCTTATACTACTGTTACAGCCCTATTCTATACATTGGCCATCATTTGAACCATTTGGTTCTCTCAAGTTACAACAGCCGTCATGGCTGTAACACGTGCAATACAGTTTGGAATAGGCGCTGGGGGGAGGCTAAAACTGTTCAGGGTGAGCATGCAAATACTCAACAGAGCTTACAAGCGTGGTTAAAATTTTGTTGATGGAAGGAAATATACAGCTCCCTTTCGGCCACTGGCCCGCGTCATGATTAGAAGTTTTGGCTTTAGCAATTTTTAATCTTGGAGTCGTAGCAGTAGCATACGTACTTATTCTTTGCCGTTTTACATTTTGGATGAAGTTTTTACTTCTATATTGCAAAAAAATTACCTTAAAAGCGCGTTACGTTTAGTTATATGGTAAATTGTTTCTTGTAGGATTTGTCGACGCACACACGCATCCGGTATGGGCAGGCGATCGTGTACATGAATTCGCACTAAAGGTATATATCAGGGTACAACCGAATGTCTGTTTTCGGCCCCGGCAGAAAATCGACCTCTGTGTCTAACCTTGGCTTCGGTAGAATTTCTGCCAGAAGTTCCAGCAATTTTGGTGATAACATTTTGGATAGTTTCACACAGTTTAGTAGTATGGTGTGTTTCGTTTTGAATTTTGGTATAATTTTTAGAAAAAAATTGCCAACATTTTGCAAAAATTAAACGCAATTCGGCTCTCCGCCGTCTGTGGCAAATTTTGTTAACCCCGGCTCCGACTCCGGTATCTTTCACTTCACGTTTCACCCTGGTAGATATTGTGAAATTTAATTGCATAATTTTTCTGTTTCTGGTGCCTTTAATGTATGGATAAACAGGTGCACAACATGGTTCAACCGGATACCAAAAAATACCGGAGCCGGAACCGAATAGTTCAATATTCGGTTCCAGCTTGCCGGAACCGGATATCTAAGTACATGTTTTAACAAACAGTTAAACTTTCACGCTATAATTTAGTACCACTAGCTTTAAAAAGTTGTAATTTTGTTTTAATAGCAGTAGTATTATGTGGGCTTCGTGAAGTGATTATTTGATTCATTTCAAACAAAGTTTACAGCGAAATATTATGATTGACAGCGAAAAACAGTGATTTTGGTCATAATTTTGTAATAATATTGTGTTATACTTTTCAGCAATAAGTATCCGGTCATATAAAGTACCGCAGCCGGACCTGGTTAATACATCATCTTATTTAATCTCCGTTGATGATTTGCTAATGCAATTTGAAAATTATATTCGTCGCACGCGTCGCATATACCCCGAATGAGGACCTGGGGCATCTAAGGGTTTCATGATATTAGTAGCAATCGTGATTTAAACGATTATTGTTCCTTATAGCTGTCTGGAGCATCGTATTTAGACATCCACAAAGCTGGGGGAGGAATCCATTTTACTGTGGACGCCACACGTGACACAACATTTGATCAGTTGTACAAACTCTTCGTTGACCGCTACACACGTATGATTTCGTGTGGTACGCGATTGTTTTTCTGATTTTTATACATGATTTCATCACAAAAGTGTCATTTTTTGTTCTACAGCATTGACCACTGCACCGTATATAAAGTCAACTGTATATACTGTATATGGTCGGTGTCACGGCGTTTTGTCGCTAGACGACTTGGTATGTGATGTATAAGCAATACTGGACAACTTCCAGCACTGTGCTGGAATGCGAAATTTGTAGTACGGTAAGGCCGTACTAAAAGGTACAGTTAAAGTATCATTGACACTTTTAAAATTAGCTAAAAATAGAATAAGCTTTTCACTCAAATGCAGTGTTGGATGCCTTATGGTCAAATGTGTTATTAAAATAATTAAAATATGTTCTTTTGAACAATGCATCTGTCACGAACTTAAACTGATTGTGTTAACTTTTGCAGGAACAACAACACTGGAAGCCAAAAGCGGATACGGGCTGAATACTGAAACTGAAATCAAAGTATAACATAAAACAGTTTTACACAAATGTCAAACGTGTTTATTGGAAGCTAAAAGTTGTTGATTTATATATTTGGTCTTCAATAGTACTTTTAGAACAATTGGTCCGAAAAAATTTGTTTGATTCAATAAGAAAATAGACGGATTGCAATAAAATGTGCCAGGGGCGGATTCAGATGTGGGGTATTTGCTGAAAAAATGGTTTAAGTCGGACCGTATCAGTTATGAGTATGTATGAAAATATCGCTCAATGTTGCTACTTACCATCGTGTTCTTTTTATCAAAAGATAGCCCGTGTAAACATTAATACCTTTTTGAATTTCGTAAACATAAAATCGTTTTCTCACCCATTTATATATATATTTTCCCTATGTTCAATGGCGGATCGACGGGGGCCACCCCGGCCGTGGCCCCCCCCAACAGCATCTCGACAAAAATTATATAGTGTCTTTTGCTGTTCTACGCTGTTTATTTCTCTGTTTTATACACATTAGTATAAGCACGCTTTAAAGTTTCTTGGCCCTGGAGTCATTTATGCGCTACAATTAGGGATAATAGACATTTATGGAGTCTAAACAAGGGTTTAAGGGCTCTACCCGCTTACGGATTCTTATTAGGGATACGGACTACTATTAATTGGGACTCAAAATGGGGACCCCCCTCTTATTTGGGTCTCTACAGTATGGGTCAACAATAAGTTTATTACCTCTGAAATTTTAGCCCCCCATTTTGAGATCCTGGATCCGCCACTGCCTATGTTGTTAAAATTTTTTCTGTATTTTCCCGGTGTAAAGACAAAAAATTGAGTAAAATATACTTTTTTGCATTTTCGTAGTTCACCTATACCATAATATGTTTGAAATATATTTCAGATGCTTCAAGTGTTGGAAAAAGTCAAGAAAACGAGCCGATTAGAGATTTCTAGTACATTTTGTGGCGCACACGCTGTTCCAAAGTATGTTAATAACTGCTTGTTTTTTCGAACGTTTTGCACATCGTTCGAGTTAAAAGATTTCGAAAAAGCATCAATGATAGCATTTTTGGATATTAATTAATTTTAAGTATTTTTGTAGGAACACCACATCGAATTATGCCACTGATAACATTATCAACGAACAAATTCCAGCCATAATGAAGCTGAATGATTCAGGTAAGTCGCTATCAAATAATTTAAGATTTCCCTCAAATTCAGGGGCAAATCTTTGACTCACGCCACAAAACAATTTCTGATTGATACTATCCAGTGATCAATGCGGATCCATGGGGGGCCACCCCGGCCGTGGCCCCCCCAACACCATCTCGACTAAAACTATATAGCAATTTTGTGACAATAGTTCGTGGTTTGTGTATGGGTCAAAAGTAAGTTTATTACCTGTGAAATTTTCTCCCCCCCCATTTTGAGATCCTGGATCCGCCACTGCCTGTGATGTTTAGCATTTATGAAAGACCTAGTTGTGCTAGTACTGCTCAAAACTATGCAATTCGCTAATATGTTTGGGCTTGCGAGAATATTCAAAATAATACAACGTTTAGGCATTTATAACAGGTGTTATTTTCTCTCTCACACATCTGAATTTCTGTATTTTGAAACAATTTTAGGAGATATATCCGTTGAAAACATTGACGTATTTTGTGAACGCGGTGTGTTCGATATCGATCAAACAAGACGAATTCTTACTGCTGGAGTCGAATCAGGATTAGCGATTAATTTTCATGGAGACGAACTGCATCCAACCGGATCAGCTGAAGTTGGTTTCGCTTCCCACACTGCAGTACCGTCTTACATCTACTGATGACACATATAGCGTAAAGCATTTAAGCAATAGTGTCAATGCATACTGTAATGACCCGAATAAGAGGGGGGCCGATATTTATTTGGCCTCTCCAGGGGGTACCCCTCTTGTTATTCGATTACGGACTGTTATTTATTTTTATCCCACGCTCCGCCGCCCTTCGTTGCTTATATATATCCGGTACTGCAATTATATGTTAAATTAAACGTTTATTTGTCGTGTGTCAATAGCTTGACCGATAATACAAGGTTATACTTAGGAATGTACTTTCAAAATTTAAGTACGCTTTAAAGTTTGGAACTCAAATTATTTGACCCCCTCTTATTCGGGTCAATACAGTACTAACAAAAACATGACTGCTAGGATACGCAATTTGGACATCGTTTCAAATTAAATAATGTGGAGCGACAGAGAGCATTCATTGTGTTCATGTGTTATTGTAACATGATAACCGTAGCCAGTTCACCTTGCTTAGGGTTAAAACTAGTAATAAGAGGCGTACAAGGTTTTAGATGACTTACAAGTCAATTTGAAATAGTTCTTGGAAGGGCCAATATTTTTTGGGGTGGCTGATCACCCGCTATTTCCTCTCTGGCTACGGGTAGGTTTAACATGTTGGTATGCAAGTATTCCGTCCGCATTGATTTGGTTTAGTTTGGGCGGCACGCTAATTACGTTTAATATTTTACTATTAAATTTGCAGCTTGCAGCTTCGCTGAACGCCAGAGCCGTTAGTCATTTAGAGGAATGTTCAACTGAAGGTATCGAGAAGTTATCGAAATCTGCCACCGTCGCAATATTGCTTCCAAGTACTGCATATTTACTTCGGTTGAAACCGCCACCTGTTCGAGAAATGCTTGATGCTGGAGTCATCGTTGCCCTGGGAACCGATTTCAATCCGAATGCTTATTGTTTTTCGATGGTATTTTCTCATCTGTAAAATAAAACGCTAGTGTAAACGCAGTTGTCATTTTTAAACAGCATCGATATACGCTTTGGTCAACTTGAAATATTAGTTATAATAACATACTTCAGTGTACAATTTGTGTGTATGTATAAAAACTGATCTAGAGCGGGATCCCGGGAAATCGGTCATCCCATCAGACCTCAAAGAAATTGAAATTTTTCGCAATTGAGTACAACGATCGCATCTGGTTTTTCGCTCGCGAGTTTTTGTTAAAATTTCCACATTTTTTTGTTTTCGATAATACTTAAATATTTTGAGTACGTTTAGCGTTTTGTTCACTTCGCTCGCTGCGTATGCTTCGATCAGGCCAACACCACCACATGCGATAATACAAAACGAAGCTATGGGTATATCTACCGCTTTACGGACGTTAAGATATGAATTTGCTAAAATTTCTAAATCTTATTTTTAATCGGTATTTCAGCCGCTGATTATGAATCTGGCATGTGTGTTATTTCGGATGACTATGGAAGAAGCAATTGTTGCTGCCACCCTTAACGCTGCCGCTTCAATTGGTCGAGGTGCTACGCATGGCGCAATCCAAGCCGGTCGTACGGGGGATGTTGTAGTGTTGAACTGTGACAGGTACGTAGGTGTTAGATTCGTGTAAATCCGAGGTGCAGACATGATCTTAGAAGCAGCGTTAATATATTCTATAAAAAAGTGCGACAGAGGTTTCTTGTGTCACCAACTAAAAATGTTACTAAAGAATCGCAGATAAAATCACAATGTGGTGTTTAACCACTAATCCCTTTAGCTACGCCATTATGTAAGCTAGTTTTTTTAAATCAGTCTTTACACTTAGGCTGACATTTAGGCTAATTAATCATTATACTACTCTTAGCCATCAGGCTGCAACGTGAGGTGAAAAAAACGTGAGCCGCAGCCGCAGGTCAACAAGTTTTGTCGGGGCCGAAAGAGGCGTTAGGCATTCTTAAGCGGAGGTTTAAGCTTTGGCTTGGGAAATACTTAACAGGTTTATGTTACACCGCAAAAGTCATATTGAACGTGACATCCGCTTAGCTGTTTCGGCCAATGTAAACAAAGTAGCGGAACAGTATCATAAGCTTATTCCTAAGACTAAGCCTAATAAGCCTAAGCGTAGGAATGAGATTATTCCTAAGCCTAAACCTAAGCCAAGCGAAATATTTAGTCAAAAGTTTATGCTTATTCTATTCCAGTCCCACAGAAAAATGTTCCGCCCCTGATCTTTACATGGTCCGCTTTTTCGAAGGTCATTTCAAGTTTTGGCAGACTGTAATAGTGTAAAATACTGCGACGGAATTATATATTTTACTGGTTTACACTGATTTTTTAACAGAGCCAAGCTGTTGACAAGCATTTCACTATCTTCCAATTATCACTATTTCGTCGACGCTTTACTCATTACTATACATTTTACTAATGACTTTCGATGATATTCGACACTTTGAATCGCTTCGCGGCGCCAGACGACACCGCGAATCAAAAAACTTTTTATTTCTAAATTTGTTTGCGGTGTTGTCTGTTACGTTCCTATTGCAAATCGTGTAGAATGACTTTCGGCGCTGGTCAGCATCATGCGATGCCGTGTGCCATTCTACGTGATTTCACGCGTAGCTGCTTCAGACGACGCCACAAAACGAATTTATAAATGACAAATTTTTAGACTCGCGGTGTCAGTGCCGTTTTTACGAATACAGTTTTTAGGAATGTTAAAATGAATAAATTTTTGTTGCAAATTGGAACTTGTAGTTGAAAGGCAAACCGATACGTAGAGCCACTGCAGTGTTTGATTGTGGATTTATTTTTGCATTTTAGATGGGAAAATATTATTTACCAACTGGGTGGCGAAACTGAACTGATTGAATTTGTCATTAAACAAGGTGATATTGTGTACTCGAAATTATAACTTATTCTGAATGCAGCTTGTTGAAAGAAAGTCCTGGGCTGTTACACTGATAAAATGGCGAGTTATATTGACTCTCTCCGAAATCGGCTTTTCCTAACTACACAAACTGAGTCGAAATTCGACTCCGCCAGAGCAATTGAGTCGAATTTGACTCAGGCGAAGTCCAATTTTGACTCAGTTTGTATAGTCAGAAAAAGCTTATTTCGGAGAGAGTCAATTTGACTCACTATTTTTGCAGTGTAGTAAGTAATTCAAAGTGTCGTAATTTAAAACTGCGGCTAGTCTTAATTTCGTCTTACATACCGCGAATCTATTTCCATAAAGTATATATACTCGTTATAACAGTTAATCCTCATGACATTGGTGTAATACCGTTCTGCTCATTAAAAGCGCATCTGAAGCTTACAAGAATAACTTAATCATAACCTAAATGTACGCTGTAGACCAGTTATGTGTCAGCACTTCGGGAGAAAATTATTTGATGCACCTGAAATTTTTTAACATTTTACACCCAGAATGTTATTCTTAAATCTGTTAAAAGCGGGTTTCCGAAAATTTTGGTGTAGGGTTGTAACATTTAGCCTATCCCTAAGCCTCAGCCGAGTCGTTGTCTGGTATAAAAATAAGCTATACATCGTCATTAATTTGAAAGCAAATGCTTAAATCAACGCATGTATTTATATCATAAATTGTTCTGGTTGTTTGCCAGTTTTATTCAGTTTTATGGTTAGTGTTGTTTTAGCTGATAGGTGTCTATTATTGTTTCTCGAAACGTTTTCTAGAACAATTAAATATTCAGTTGTATTTCGTGTATTTTTTCTAAAATAAATATACCATCACTGAAATGCTGGTGTTGTTTCAATTCTCATCATTGATCGCGGAAATTTGTAAAATTTTAGTACTGTTGCCGTTTCGATGTAGAAACGTTGCCATGCATTAATTGGCCAATGTTACTTTAAGGGGCGTAACAGTAGATTAAGCGTATTCCTAAGCCTAAGCCTAAGCGTTGCAAAAATGTATTCCTAAGCCTAAGCCTTAGCCTAAGCCTAAGCATAAAATATAATCTGGAATCTAAACCCACTCTTTCACAGACCCGCCAGAAACCTGGACGGCCCTTAAAGTAACATGGGCCCATTAATTTGTTAAAAAATGCTAAGTATGATATTATAGCCATCATTTTGAAGTATCATACGATAATCATATGAATGTCTCTTGATATCATGTGATATATTGGTAGTTGTAGTTAACTGAATATAAGTGGTTTGTATGCCAATGCCTTCTGACAGTCAAAAGCGGTTTACCTTTGTTTTTGAACTTTCTGTGGTTTAGTTACTCGATTTTTAGTAAGACCAAGCCTACATCAACTGAAAATGCATGCTGATGGGTTAAGCTGGATATTGTTGAAGTGCTAGGTATGGTAAACAGACTCACAGTTGTACCACATTAGCCGGAATGCTTTAAAAGTATAACAACCAATGAACTAAAACGGATGTGCACATATTCTGTGTTTTACAAAAATATTCATGCAGTTTAAAATAAATTTTCAACAATGCGAAATCCCAAAAATTGATTGCAAGGAGCTACAGGGGGCTACTGGGACTTGTTCTCTCGTATTAGTTCGATAATTCTACGCTGTAGTGTAAAATCATTTTTAATGAGTTAGCACAATGTTTTAAATCCGGCTACGTTCATAAACGCACATGAAAAAATTCTCCTACTTAAACTAAACCAAACATTTCAACTTTATACACTGTAAATTCCGATGAGTTGATGTTAATCAATTCAGCTAGCGAGTTAGATTTTTGAATTAAAATCTGTAAACATAAACTGATTCTGAGAGTTGAGCTGATTCTCACTCAGAGTTGAGTTGGCTCTGGATAAGTTGATTAGCTCAGAATGAATTGAATCAACTCAGAATTTTGAGTTCTGGTAGTTCAAACTCAGACTGAGTAGTGATTCAACTCATTCCGAGTTAAAATCAACTGACTACAGTGTACCACAGCAAGTGCAAATTGAACTCCTTGATTAAATTTTTTCCCGACGGTCCGTTGGCCAAAAAAAACGAATACGCCCAAGTCGAATAGAAAAAATTAGGGCCTCTTAAGATGTTTTTGCCTCGATTATAAATCACGATTTGGAATCAGACGTTTGTTTAGGCGTATACTGCTACACGTTCTATCTGTTCAATCTTGACTTGTATTGCACACAGTCGTAAATATCTACCTACATGGCAGCGATGCTGCACTTTTTAACAATCTTCGTTTCCTTAGCCAACATTTAATTTACTATAGAATTTTTATATCAGCAAAATTTTTAAGCCTGACACATTCAAGTCGACTCTGCTACAAATTTTTAATTGTGGGACTTTAATGATAGAAATGTCCAGTCGGTATACAGAGCAGTGAATGCCAGCACTAAAAAGCATTGGTTGATTCTACACTGTATATATTTTATTGAACCTTAGAGTTACCAAGTACTAACCACCGAGGTTTTGTTATTATATTATATGGTTCAGATATTGTCGATAATGAAATTGAAAACTCTATAAAAGCTAGGATAACCGAAGCCGAAGCCGGAGGTCAACAAAGTTTGGCTGTGGTGCCGAAGATGCAAGTGTAAGGTTTAGATTATTTTTTGCTTTGGCATATGCTTTAAGGTATATGCTTATCCTTACGCTTAGGCTTGCGCTTAGGAATTTGCTTATGCTACTCTTATGACCCTGTTCTATACATTGTCGACAAAGCTGGACATGTCAAATGTCTAAAAAGCCAATAAACACTCCGGCAGAGCAGTATTAAGAACAAGGTCATATAAAAAATGGGGGGGTGGATGAGGCAATATATCCCCTTTTGAAATTTCTCGAGAAATATAAAAACTCAAACTTTAAATTCAAATAACGTCTTTTATATGTTTAGCTTTTTGCTTTAAGTATCGATTCGGGCCCGTTGCCATGAAGGGACCAGGGGCGCCAAGCCTCCCCCCATAAAAGTTTTGGTCCCATAGGAAGTGTTTCAAGCTGGTTTGTAACTCATTGAAAACCCCTGAATGCCCCTCCTGAAAATTATTTAGCCCCAACCCCCTAGCAAAGTGAGCTGGCTACGGGCCTGTATCGAGTTTATAAAGCACACAGATTACACGAGTAGAATAAACAACAATACTTTGAATTAACAAAAGTGAGTTTTACCAACGTGCTAACGTAGTTTAGTCTTGTTCATGCTTATTTTACAGTACTCTACGCAATGTATTTCGTGTTTACCCGGTTCAGTTCGCGTCCGCAGCCGAGGGGCGTTGAGACGCCGGAAAAACTTGGCCCCCCTAGCAAATTTTTAACCTTTTTTGTAAGTCAACGAAATCCATTGTATGCCCCTCGTTTAAAATTTCTAGCCCCCCTCCAAGTCAACGTGAGCTGGCTGCGGGCTTGGTTCTGCTACGCTGTTTATATTTGGTTGCGCGATCAGGAGAATAGCGGTAAGAATTTCACTGTCGAAGAGGATATAACGAGCGAGAATAAAATTGTCGACCTTTGCTGCGTAACATTACATGTCATGTTTTTCAGGGCGGGGCTACGATAAAAGGCCCACGCTAAGCAATTCATTATTGAGACAGCAAAAATCGTTGACCATTGCCTAAAACGCTCCGCTTAGCCTAAGGTTTGTACGCTATCTCCCCATTCTATACTTAGTGTCGGTTCAAATTTCGACGGGTCAGGGGCGGCGGCTGCCGCTTGTTGGTTTTTGTGTCTCCAGTACGGGATTATTCTCTTTTTCTTTCTTAGCACACAGGCCGCCTGATAGAAGGCATAGAGTGGTAGATGTACTGTAAAAAGGCAGAGTAATAGCTGTACTTGATATACTCGAATAGGGAATCAACGAATTTTTTTCAAATTGCATTCGAAAACCCAAGGTTTTAAATAGCAATACCACCTATGTCCAGCAAATAGAATTCTGAACGCCAAAGCGCTACAACGCTAATAGTTGGTCCCTAGGATTTATATTATGACTAGAATAAATTAAGTTCACCATTTAACAAAAAGACACTAATATAGACGAGGTGTGTGGATTTAGACTATCGACTACAGGACGTAAAAATGTTAGACTGCAGTCACCACAGAACACCATTATATCCGCGTTGTCGGTTGCCATTGCAAATAGCTGCCGTGCTGCTGTATGAGCACCGCCCTGAATATCGCATTGCAGTGTATAAGCTAGGCCCAACGGAGGTAATTAACGAGCGCAGCTGCCAATTGCAAACTATCGTTTTAGTTGATGATAGGACGTGGACAACTGTAGAATCCGTTTGTTCTCAGCTTCACAACTAAGTGCATTCTCTCAAATTGTATGTTGCTACAATGTTTGCGTTTCAGATCCGTACTTGTCACAGCTGGCTTGTTACAGAAACACGTCACGTCACACGTATACCTTTTAAATTAAGGGTGGGGCTATAATATTTGATGACGCCGACCGCCGTCCGTCACTGTCGAACGGCGTCCGTGATCGTCCGACGCCGGCGCGGACAGTACCGCACGACACGTACAGCGTCAGCCTTACTAAACTTAAAAAACGCAGAAGTAACCAATTTCTTCGTAGTAATAGCCACAACTGCCATAACTATTCTGTTCTGTATTTTAGTACTGTTATTTTTTGCGTTTTACTTGTTTTCAATTTCAAAAAATGCCTACTAGATGTACTTAGACGCAGTTTTGGTGTATAATATTTTGTTGTTTCGTAATATAACATTTTGCATCAAAATGTGCACACTATAACTCGACATGTGTACATTTACAGATGAACGGTGTAAAAAATGGCAGTTAAACTTGAAAACAGATAATGGGAACGCAATAAAAGTCGTACCTTTGTTGCCGTAAACAACCAAAAATTGCTGTGGTTAATTATATCGTCGTTTAAAAAAATTGTCGTGTTTCGTTCTTCTGAAAATGGAAAAATTTTCAGAATTACAAAAAACAATATTCATATATTAGATGTTTTGACGCATTACTTTTTTCTGGTCCAGCAAATCATTTTTAACTCAGCTTCAATCTATTGTCGATCAGGCCCAAGGAGGGGCTTTTCAGGAGCAGCATACAA
The DNA here is from genome assembly GCA_030248215.1 of Enoplolaimus lenunculus. Classification (NCBI taxonomy): domain Eukaryota; kingdom Metazoa; phylum Nematoda; class Enoplea; order Enoplida; family Thoracostomopsidae; genus Enoplolaimus; species Enoplolaimus lenunculus. Next base: position 22,025 of record JASANG010002720.1, on the reverse strand, counting down.
GGTATTTCGAAGACTTTACAAGCAAGGTTGCAAATTTTCTAAGTGGACAAAACTCGTCCAGTGGTGCGGTGCCCGTGGTGGCTCACCTCTGGCTACCGGTCCGTAGTTGATCGATACTGTTTTAAACAAAGCATGCAATTGGGTACATTTTATGTGCTATTTATATCCAGCACACGTTGATTTTCATAATCAGTAACCTCCACAACAAACGTATATTTTATACGATGGGTCTTACCGCCCAAAATGGAAAAGCATGCACGAAAACGAACCGCTCACCTTCCAAAAACTCGTACGGACACATCTTACCGGTGGTCTGGTTTTGAATGTGTCTAACAACACCTGCCAGTTGAAAATAACTCATGCTTTTGGGCAAATGAATTGCCATGTTTCTAAATTCAGCACATGTTTTTCATTTAACCACTCAGTTACACCGTGTGGAATATCAGAGGTCAGAGTTTGCCCTTATCAGATCATGCTGCCTTATGGCAATACGTGCTACACCACCGTTTTGAATATGGCTTCGAACATCGTTGTTTAGTTTGTGACAGAGGGGCCCCATAACGATAAGGGTAAAAAGTTTTTCTGGGGGACTGCAATACAATAAGCCTAAGCTTTAGGCTAATTTTTTGGTAAGACTTATCCTTATGTATAATATCGTTTTTTACGATTAGGCTTAGGCTTAAACCTTAGCAACAGTGGCGGATCCAGGATCTCAAAATGGGGGGGCCCAAAATTTCACAGGTAATAAACTTATTTTTAACCCATACTGTAGTGACCCAAATAAGAGGGGGAGTGGGTCCCCATTTTGAATCCCAATTAATAGGAGTCCATATCCCTAATAAGAGTCCGTTAAAGCGAATAGAGTCCTTAAACCCGTGTTAGAGTCCATAAACGTCTATTATCCATATTTGTAGCGCATAAATGGCTCCAGGCCACATAGAGGTGAGTTCGAAACTTTAAAGCGTGCTTGTACTATTGTGTACAAAACAGAGAAATAAACAGCGTAGCACAGCAATTGACACTATATAATTTTTGTCGTGATGCTGCTGGGGGGCACGGTCGGTGTGGCCCCCCATGGATCCGCCATTACTTAGCAATATGCTTATGCTACTGTTACGGCCTTGTTCCATATATTAGAAGTGATATATGGGACGCAAAAATTGTGCTCTTTAAAGAGTAACCTAATTTTTTTAGTATTTCATTCCAGTTAGCACATTTTTCGCAGAACTGATATCAGATCTAGACACAACTGCATCGTTGTCCGTTTTAAAATAATACAGCAAAATGTTGCAACTAGCATTTTGTGCTACAGTATTAAGATCAGTCTGAATCAGTGGAAGTCTGAATTACTGTGCGTAAAAAGCCAAATGCTTTGAATTACAATATGTAACTCGTTCCTGGACCAAAATATAAAATGTTCAGTTTAAAAATTGACTACATGAACTATATATCACATAACAGTTCTGTTATGCGCTGAAATTGTATTTTTCATTTTACATTTAGCTTAACCTGAAGTGGTTAATTATTTTTAAAGCTATGAAGCATAAATGTTTCAAACGAACTACAGTATTCTGTCTGATGTCTTTGTTATTGCAAATAATCATGTTAACGTAATGCTGGTTTTGGTCTAACAGATTTTACAGTTTATTTTTCGAATAAAAAATTAAATATAACTTTAAGATCAGAAATTTTAAAGTTTAAAATGGATCCTGTAAACTGGAGACACCACATGCTTCGCTTTCGTGATACCGTGTTGGATAGCGAATTTTGGCTTGTTCGTCTATTTGCAAACAGCATGACGTATTTGTTTATGTTTGCAATTGCATATGCTTGCTACAAATATTTGGAAACGCGGAAATTTTTCGCGAGTAAGCGAGCATTGTGTTCATTCCATCACGGACAAAATATTTTTCACAATTTTTCGATTTTTTTCCAGAAGCCGTATAATCAAATCGAATATCTCAAGCGCTAAATACTACGAAATTTAGAGTTTAAGAAGACTTGTATCAGTAACCATATCTTCACTATATTAGGCATATGTTATCTGTTAAGCCCCATTTACACGTGCAAGTGTTTGCAGAAAGAACTCGCAGCTGCAACTTGCACGAAATACTTGCAGCTGCAACTGTTTTCAAAGAAACATTCCGATTAACCAATCAAACTGCAGGTGCAAGAAATTCAAGCGACTTGCAGCTGTGTTCTCAGGTGTGAATTAAATTCAATAGCATGAATTCCTGTGAATAAATTGCAGCCGCAAGAACTTCAAAGCTGTTTTGTGACCAAAGTTGCACATGCAAGTTGCACGTGCAAGATTTTGCTGCAAAAACTTGCACGTGTGAATAGGGGTAAGTAATTGGTGCTTAAGTATTCAACCTGACACATCTGAGAATTTGAAATTTTACCGAGTAGCAGGGTACATGCAGCTATTTTTAGCAAATTTCGAAGCGTAACGTTTCATCGATTTTAAAGGTGTGACTTATCCCTATCTGGGAATAGGCGCCACACACATTAGTCAAAATAGATACGAATTACATATTAATCAACTAAAAAAGATCAGAAATGTTTGCAGAAAACACTATACACACGTTCGGAACGCGTACTGTATTTACCCGAATAAGAGGGGGACTGATATTTATTTGGCCTCTCCAGAGGGTACCCCTTCTTGTTATTCGGTTACGGACTGTTATTTATTTTTAACCCACGCTCCGCCACCCTTCGTTACTGATATATATCCGGTACTGCAACTATCCGTTGAATTTAATGTTTGTTTGTGTTGTGTCAATAGCTTGAGCTATAATGCAAGATTATACGTTGGAATGTACTTTCAAAACTTAAGTACGCTTTAAAGTTTCGAAGTCAAATTATTTGGACCTGGAGTCATTTATGGGCTAGAATTTGGGATAATTGACATTTATGGACTCTAATTAAGGTTTAAGGACTCTATCCGCTTACGGACTCTTATTAGGGATACGAACTTCTATTGATCGGGACTGAAAATGGGGACCCCCTCTTATTACCCCCTTATTCGGGTCAATACAGTATCCTTCAAACTTACAACAATTAAACTCTACTCACAAAACCTATTTAACAAAAAGCGACAGGTGCTATGCACACCTGAGAATATGGCTAAATGATTTAATGCAAAAGGTTCGTCGAGTAAACCGTATAATTTAGGTTCAACATTTTGCTAAGTCAGTTAAAAGCTTCGCTACATAAAATTAATTTTTTGAAACTTTTTGAACATTTTCCGTAGCAAACCCTATTAAATTTGTCACCTCGGTTTTCGTACAGTTTACCCCACACATAATACGCTTAGACTTAGGCTTAGTGTCGTGTAAAGGTTTAGGTTCAGGTTTAAGTTAGGAAAAGCTTGCCTATTCCTAAAACATAAACCTTTACCTAAGCCAAGGTCTTAACCATATACATGGGGGAATGCGCACAAGAGCCGTCACCGCTTCCTGGTTAATGATGTTGATTAGCAATACATTTGCATTTTTCAGGTTCAACAATTCATGTAACTCGATTTCAACGCTTCATATACGCATTTTATAATGGCGAAAATGCAAACGCTTCTGCTCACGACCTTCCTTTCATTACTAAATCCGCCGCTGTTGCATCGACAGGACCTCCTGGGATTCAAGGAGTTTCACCGATCGGTTGGAAAGCTTTGATCATCGAACATCTTTGGCTGTTCTTTTGTATGGCCGGATTGTTAGGATCATATTTGATTTGGGGTATTATGCAAGTAAGTGAAACGGTTTTACACCAATATTAACTTGAGGTGTACTTTTATTTGTGGTTTTGAAGAACAGGCCCCCCGCAGTCGACAAGCTCACCTTGCTGGTGGGAGGTTGCTAAACTTTTGAGCAGGGGTATACAAAGGTTTTCGTAGACATACAGGAAAGGTTGAAAACTTTCTAGGGGGACCAAAGTTTTTCCAGGAATGGCTGAGCACCCCCGTCCCCCTTCGTTACGGCCGCTTATACATGAAAATTGTTAGGACTACACGTATAGCAAGTATCTGGGTTTCAGGTTTTTAATAAAAATCAATTTTTAGGAAAAAATCATGACAAAAGACTACCAAGTGCAAACCGGTGATCTAATCCAAACTAGTCGCTTCCGCGATTCTCAATTTTTAGTCTTGTGCAATCGACTTTCAGGTACTTGGCATTGTTGCAAGCATTAACCCTTTCTCACATGAATATTTTCTATTTCCCCTGAGACCTAGTTTTATGCTAGGATTCGGACTCCAGTGACTGGACTGGGAGGCGTTTACCATCACCACTCAGCTATAGGAGCTTGACGCTCGAGCCCGAGTGGGCTCTCACGTCTTGTGGTGATTTAGTACTATGTATACGTGTTGCAATTGTTAAACACGGTGCGATATATATTATTTAACGTATATACACTGCGCTGAGTTGCCTATAAGCAACTCAATGTGAGAAGGGGTTAAGTTAGCAATTCATTTGTACAGGTAGCGAAAGTAGTTGAAGCATATAGACAATGTGGTGAATATTCGTTTGTTGCTAAAGTGGAACGCTGCGCAATAAGTGTACGCCTAGCGAGCCCCCATGTGGGTGATAGGGGCCTACTGTATGATCCTAGCATGTGTAGAATTTTGCTGACTCAATTCGAGTGAAGTACGCAATAAGGCAAGTCCCTACGGGGTGCTAATTAGTGGCAACCTGAGCACTGTCATGTCTTCGGTTGCAAGTGCAGTTCTTTGCTGAACACTTGAAATTGCTTTCTTTAAATTTTCTATTGGAAACCAAAATTTTTCAAGTAGGCACACATATTCATGATTTGATCTCTATTTAAGTACACAGTTGATATATGAAATAAGCAAAATTAGTTTTCGTAAAACGACTACTTGACACTGAATGTTACCGCAGGAAAGCAAATACGACAATTATCGTGACTAAGTGCAACTATTTGAACCACTTTTACACCTGTGAATATAATAAGGTGTATTTACTACTTTCGTCTTACAAGTTTGCAAGCATACGGAAACAAGGCTGTCTTGGGGTGTCAGTCGAGACCCTTTCCTAAAATCCACACCAAAACTAAACGTTGGAACTGTAAACCTTTAACGCAAAACTTGCACTTGATGCTAGCTCGCTTCGCTTACAAAGTTTTTCAACGACTCTGTCTGAAATTTGGCTCCGGGATTCCAACCAAATATAGAACTCTTACGTCGGATTTGTGGCCGCTCCGTTTTGGGATTAGCTGCTGCATCCATGATTCAAACCCTGACAAATGAATCGCTCCTGCGTTCCGGAACTTTTCGTTTTTTCCAGCATTTTGTTTGTCTGGCTGTATAATATGGGTCACCGAACGTAACAAACCGCACAGTGCACCGTTGTATAAGTATTCGTTTGCCTCGTTGTCAAACATCTTCAGTAGTTGGTGTCAATATGAAGCACTGAAGTTTATCAGTTTTCCAACACAAGTCCTAGGTAAGTTCTACGGTCAGCAACAAAGCAAAAGTTTCTGCACTTTATAAGTAGTACCAATGGTTGATTGAGATAATATGGTTCGGTTTACTGCCTTTATATGCTTACATCTCATTTATATCGCTATATGGTTACCGTGTATTGTCAATTAATTAAAGCAACGAACATCAGTTTAGTGCATACAGAAAACGCAAATTTACACTATATAATTCCTAAAAACTGAAATTATAGCGTAACTAAACTTGAATATTAGTTTAAGTAAACTTTACATGGCTTGAGGAACTAAGTAAACTCAGAACCGGTGTAGCCACCCTCATACCCCCTTGGGGCCGCATCCCTAAAGAGGCCCGAAAACAGTTTTGGAGTGAGGTGTGCGTGTGCTGTCTCCTCTGGTTAGAACATATGAAGATTGTAAAAGCTTGGACCTAAAACGTGAGCTGTTTAGCTACTTTAGCAGAAAATGTCAAAAAAATTGCGCTGGCGCGAAGGGTGATTCTTTTTAAACCATACGGCCACTTTGTACATCCATCATTTTTTCTGTGAAACTGTTTTTTGGACGAGCGAGAACATCACATTAAACACAAGGAAATTACGGATCTACCACTACGTTGGGGCCCACTTTGAAGTTAGGGGGGAGCCCCCATCTCTGTCTGCGCGGCTTTGACTACACTAGAATTGTAAGTTTAGGCTAGCATACTTTTATGTTTTACATGTAACATTTTAAATGAGCATAAGCGTAAACATACCCGTTAGTTTAGATAATCTAGAAAGTTAGTTTAATGCTGCTGGATTAGCTTAAGGTGATTCCCACTCGACTGGAGACGTTGCGAGAAAGTTCAATTCTCGTGATACATCGTTCTTACGCACGTTTCCTTTTGACTATACATATCTCGCTCACACTCACGGGGATTATAAGTTCTGCGACAGTGCGACTTTCGAACCGGACGTTGAAACTTTATGAAATTCCACACACTTATCAATACAACCTTGTTGTCCTTACGGGCAAAAATTTAAGATGCAAATGGAGGAATGCTACAATAATAATAGTTTCAATATTTGCAACTGTTGTTTGTTTTCGATGTTTTTTTGTTTTAGGAAAAGTATCAAAAGTAATTCCTGTGATGTTAATGGGCAAAATTGTGATGAAGAAAACATATCCGATGAACCAGTATATTACCGCGTCTGTTCTATCGTTTGGTGTTGGACTATTCTTGTGGTCCAGAAGTAAGACGCTTTAATAAATTTGAGGTTAACCCTGCAAATTTTGTCTTTTACAAACCTTTGTATTACAATTTTGTTGTTTAAACGGCCAAAATTTTTGAGGATGGACGCTAAAATTTACATTTTTCGAAAAGCAAGCGAATTCTGACATTCGACACTAGGATCTTAGTTTGGGCAAAACTGAAGTAACGTCTCGTTTGATTAAAATAGGGCGTATCGAAATATTCGTTTCTCTTTCTGTTCCCAGTAAAATCTACGTACGTTTCCGCGTTTATTTTCGTTATAGAAATACCGGAAATTGAGTTATTTTAATGCTACAAATATTAGAGTGCATCCCCTATTATATGTTTATAGCCCAGTGAATATTGGCATATTTTAATTGTAATCGCAAAAAATGAAATATCTTTGAAACTTTTATACTTCAATATCTGTATTCTGTATCAGTCTCCGTTATTTTGATCATTATTCCTTTGCCGGTTCCGTTTTGTTTTCTCCTACCCTTTTACGCATTGCATAAAGGACAGAAACTTGTGCATAGAGAACGTAATAACTATGGACATGAACGATGCCTTGGAGCCGTTACTTGCATTTTCAAACTTGCTTCACAGACGAATCTGACGGTGTATCGCCAGAAGCAGACGCTCGGGTTACAACGATATCCGGAATTTTGCTAATGGCCGGATATCTCTTATTCGATAGCTTTACATCAAATTGGCAAGGCAATTTATTCAAAACATACTCAATGACGTCATTCCAAATGATGTGTGGCGTTAACGCGTTTTCGTCATTTTTCACGTTGGTGTCCGAGGTACTTTATTATTCTGGTGGAAACAATTAAAAAATATACACAATAGTAATTTGTTAAGCAAGTGTTTAGAGCCATTTTTGGTTAACTAATACAAGTTTCTGTTATATATGGTACTGAGAGTAGCAAAGGTTCCTATCCGCGTAGCTTATATTTTGGAAAAGGATGCCGCCACGGTCTATTAAATTTTAAAGTTTGTCGTGTAAACCAACTGAATAAATACAAAAAATCTCCGTTGCCAAAATTACAAAGGGGCTTTGAGTTATAAATGCTCGTATTCTGCGGTTCAATACGAACTGCCTTTCTGAGCACGCCATTTACACGCTGACCAATCGTTAAAGTATGTTTGAAAATGTTATCAAAACACCAGTTTCCTTGAGTATATATTCATTTCAAAACTTACCAATAATAAATACAGTGATGTCGTTAGTTACTTAAAGGTGGTTTTTTTCTAGAAACGTCTCTTGGTTTAAAAAAGCCATGCTAAAATTGTGTGCTCCATAAAGTATAAGCTATTAACTAAATGTCGCTATTTAAAGCATTCCTACTTTCAATCCCGAAATTGCGTTTAGATTCTGCAATGGAAACTGTGGGACGCAATCGCGTTTCTGTTAACGTATCCTGCATTCGTTCGAGATTTGATGGTCATTTCGCTTTGCTCAGCAACCGGTCAACTATTTATCTTTTGGACACTTAACTGGTTCGGTGTGGTCACATTCACGATTATGATGCCAATTCGCCAAGCAACGTCAATATTTTTATCATGCCTCATTTTCGCACACCCGCTACCACCATCTGCTATCGTTGGTGTTGCAATTGTGTTTGCTACACTGTTGTTGCGAACATATATCGCGCAACAAGAGAAGAAAGCAGCTGCTTCAATTACTTGTTCAGAAAACGGCCAGGAACCAAAGGTTTAAAGCAGGGTATGTCGGTCGGTTTGAAAACAGACAATAAACACGGCTCTTATGATCTGAACGCAATCAATTCTGAGCAATAAATTTAATCGCAAAGGATAAATATTCTGCTAGCTTTTCAGTTACGGTCAATGTATAGACAGGGCCGTAACAGTAAAATGAGCATAAAGCTTAAGCCAAAGCATAAGCGTAACAATGAGCTTATACGTAAGCCTGAGCCTAAAGCATAAGCCTAAAGCAATAAATTACTCTGATAGCTTAAGCTTATTCTATTGCATTGAAACAAAATAACCTGTCGCTCTTAAGCTTTACATGAGCCACAGTTTCAAACAGAATTATATACTTGACAAGTACTTACTTAAAACAAATAGCTTATCACTGAGTTTTGAGATTTGTGATAAATTATTAATGTTTTTTCCTCAAAATGCGACGTCCTCTGCAAATCATAAAAGCACACGCACGCTTTGGAATACGAACCTAACGCGCGGTGCGATATATGCTGCAGTCGCCTATTTTAGCTTTAATACTTATGTAATCGGTAGCTTTATCATTTAAATATCATGTTTGACGATAGAAATAAAGATTTTTATTTATAAGCGTGACGTTACTGGCTTATCAAATCGTAATAAATAGCAAATGCTGAAAACCTTGACCCCTGAATCGTGTAAGATTTATTCCTGAAATATGTGCTTCTGTTGTACAGTACACTGAACATGACCCACTTTGGCAGCTTTGGGTTGAAGCTGAGACAAAGGCTTATGCAAAAATTAGGTACAAAGATAAGTAAACCTTTTTCTAACCTAAACTTTAGCCTAAGCCTTATCGTTGTAGGCAAGGTGAACAAAGCCCACGTCTTTCTATATTACAGCAGTTAGCTGATCGAGTATTTGAACCTGCGAACGGTTTGGCTAATTTTTTCATGTAAGGTGCGCCTGCAAACTTCATGATACATCACAATATATATCTGACATTTTGCGGCAATGACTACTAGCACAAGCTTGTCCGGCTTATATTTTATCGGAACTCTTCATTTCCAAATGGTGTCACCACCAGTCGCAGACGTTATAGTTTCACGGAAACCCTATCCGGACAAAACTGATTTGCAGTAACACTGTCTAGGACATGGACATGTTTGAAAAACAATGTTGTGGACATTGTTATATGACAGACACACTAGGGACACGTTAAGGGGAATATACAAATTTTGGCGAAAAAATTCAAACTTTGGCCGGACACTTTAAATTTTGACAGGAAAATTTAAATTTTGGCAGGAAAATTTAAATATTGGCGGGAAATTCAAATTTGGCAAAAAATCAAATTTTGTTGTGAAATTTAAATTTTGGCTGTAAAATTAAAATTTTGGCGGCAAAATTCAAATACTAGAAGAAAATTCAAATTTTGGCGGAAAAATTCAATTTTTGGCGGGAATATCATTTTTTTGGTAAATTATAATTTTAGCGCATGAAAACATACTGTCAAAATACTTCGCCATTTTTCGTGCGTGTCCTAAAAACAACATTTCAAAACACAACACAATAATGCGGTAAATTAAATGGCTTTCGCCACATGAATATATGAAGATATATTTTTAAATATAAGATATCTCAGTGGCGGATGTAGAGGGGATGAAGAAATGTATCCCCCAGCGGCCATGCCGTGATGAACTGAATATCATCTGAATCTCAGAAAATATGAAATTAGCCAAATTTGTTAAAAATATGGCAAGCTTATAACAAACACAAGTTCAGAATTTTTGTGCCTTCAACGCGATTTGTCGAGCTTAAACTAAACGCAGAAAAATCATTTAAACACGCTTTAAAACGGTTAAATTTTAGGAACCTTAAAGAAAAGTTGTATTTTCAAAACATTGCACGAATGGAATTTCCCTCGCACCGTTTTCGGCCCATGTTACTTTAAGGGGCGTCCAGGTTTCGGGTGCGGCCTATAAAAAGTAGGTTTAGCGTCTAGATTACATTTTTTGCTTAGGCATAGGCTTAGGCTTAGGAACTCATATATGCAACGCTTAGGCTTAGGAACTCATATATGCAACGCTTAGGTTTAGGCTTAGGCTTAGGAATAGATATACGGTTAATCTACTGTTACACACCTTAAAAGTAACATTGGCCGCGTTTTCAATTGTATAACCAAATACCTGGCGATGCGATAGAAAATTTTGAAAATTAAAATAATGTGTTTTCGTGGTGCGGTCGCAAACTTTTTTAAAAATATTCCTAAGCACAAATACAATTCAACTTTCAAGCTTTAGAGTCATATGACATTAAACAGGGCATTCGGTCTGGTTCACCAGCACAGTTTGCAGACTTTCTCAAACATATTTTACGATATTGACAGACAATATTATGAATATCGCGATATTTTCGGAATTTAACAGCGGATCAACATGCCGAGAAAATGTTACTCGCAATTGTAATGGGAACAAAATGTGTTCCATGTTGCCCCAGATATAACGTGAACTCTGCACGACGCGTGCCAGTTTTCGCAACGAAAACTCGCTGCGGTAATACGCACGCTTAAATTTTTTATAGCAAACCTGAAGCGGCAACTTTATACGTGTAATTTTTGCAACGAATACTTGCAGCCGCAAGTTGCAGCTGCAAGTTTTGTTCAAAACTCCATTACCAAAGTTGCAAATGCAAGTTGCAGCTTTAAGTTTGCGATGCAAAAACTTTGAATTGGGCTTAATAAATAGACTCAAGTTTGTGCTCAACTCAATAGAAATACTTAAATTATTGTCCAAATACCAGTGTGATTTTATCCATGTTTTGATTCTGATAACATTTGTCACGGTTTTTCCTATAATATAATTTTAACCCTTTTTCACATGAATATTTTCCATTTCCCCTGAGACCTACTTTTATGCTAGGATTCGAACTCCAGTGACTGGAGTGGGAGGCGTATACCATCACCACTCAGCTATAGGAGCTTGACGCTCGAGCCCGAGGGGGCTCTCACGTCTTGTGGTAATTTCGTACTATGTGTACGTGTTGCAATTGTTATAAGTATTTGAATTTGGGCGCGGAATGAACAGTTGTAGACAAGTTTAAAAACGGTTAGCGCTCCGCTCCAATCGATGTGACAAATGCTTCAACCTCACACGTTATAACGCGTGCGCTTTGCTCACGCAACGCGCTACAATATAGTTAGCTGCGCGGATTATGCAACTTTTGCGCAGACGGTGTAGCGGACATTTCCATACCGTTGATGTTTGCCTTGAATGACCCACTCAACTGTACAATAGGTATCGAATGTCTGCTATATAGATAGTTCGCTAAAAAATTTTATTTTTCGCAAAATTTTAGGTTTCTTCATAATTTAGTTTTTCCTCAAAAATTTTGGATTTCCCGCCAAAATTTAAATTTTGCAGCTAAAATTTAAATTGTCCCGCTAAAAGTTGAATGTTCCCGCTAAAAATTAAATGTTCCCGCCAAAATTTAAATGTTCCCGCCAAAATTTGAATATTCCCGCATAAAATTTGAATTTCCCGCCAAAATTCAAATTCTCCCGGCAAAATTTGAATTTCCCGCCAAAATTAGAATTTGCCGCCAAAATTTAAGTTCTCCCGCCAAAATTTGAATTTTGCCACCCAAATTTAAATACTGCCGCCAAAATTTGAATTTTTCTGCAAATTTCGATTTATAACCAAAATTTAAGTTCTTCCGCCAAAATTTGAATATTCCCGCATAAAATTTGAATTTCCCGCCAAAATTCAAATTCTCCCGCCAAAATTTGAATTTCCCGCCAAAACTTGAATTTCCCGCCAAAATTTGAATATTAGCGCTAAAATTTGAATTTCCAGCCAAAATTCCAATTCTCCCACCAAAATTTGCATTTTTACGCCAAAATTTGAATTTCCCGCCAAAATTTAAATTCTCGTACCTGAATTTAAATTCTCCCGCCAAAATTTGAATTTCCCGCCAAAACTTGGTTTTACCCTTAAAATTTGAATTTCCCGCCAAAATTTACATTTCTTTCAAAAGTTGTTATTTCCCGCCTGATTTTAAGCCAACACCACAGTTTCAATTTGCTGCCAAATCAAAAAGTCCGCACGCTGTTCGCGGATTATGAATTTGTACGCTACACCGTTGCCGAAAACGCCTAAACGTCCATCAATTTGTGTCGCAAATGATGCGACAAAAATTGCTTTTAATAAACGGTATGGACATGTTTGCTGTCTGTTCAAAACGGTAGGGACATTGCAAGTGCGGAGCGCACGCATTATAACGTGTGAATGACATAAGTACGCACAAACAATATTTCATCCCAACGCGTTAAAGTTATACCGCCAATCGTCACTGGGAGGATCAAACAAAAACGCGTCAACACAGCGTGGATCAACAGCGTTGAATGCCAAAAACCGATGATGTTTAATGAGTCGAAATGCACGGAGCGGAACATAACCAGACTGTGCCAGCCACTTCATAAGTATTGCTCTGAAATGTGTCTCAGTTTGGCCAAACTGGTCCAACGGCCCATGTAGCTCAAGCATTATTTGACACACAAGAGGATATGCGGTCGCTCCATCTTCATTTTTGAGGCTACTTCCAACTGGTGTGAAGATTCTGTTTTGATCGTTGGGTTCAGATTTATCTAAACTAAAGTTTGTCGCCAACGGAAGAGTTGCTAAACGTTGCTGTGCTATCTTGCCGGCTCGACTCGCTAAGTACGGCATTAGTCGGTATTCGCCACCCTCGATATCTATTGACATAAAATGAACCATTGGTCTAGCAATGTCTTCCCTCAAAAACTGGACAAATTCTCGTGTCGGTTTTGAAACATGCTTATAGTTGCCATTTATATCCGACAAAACTCGAATATATCGACGTCCACTACTGATACTCGATGTACTATCGTCAACTGCCACTGAATAGTAGCGTCCAAACCGTGTAAATTGTTCGCTTACTTCCGGGTTTGGATCAGCACCAAAAAATTCACAGCCCGGATACAAAGCACTCAACTCACGCTCAAGCATCGTTTCAGCTCCGATGCCAAGCGTCACAGAAACACAGACGCCGGCGGGCGGTGGATTTTTGAGTCGCAAAAATATTTTATCGGTATGAAATTTTAACAGATCTAACGCTGAAATTTCGAGAAAGGCACATGAATTAATAAACAGTTCCAGTTGTCGCCAAAGTGGATTACCGGTTGTGACATGATTTAGAATGCAATTACGGATGCGATGTAAGCCGTTTTGAACGTTTGCAATGTAAGGATCAGATGATAATATAGGAGATATCAATGCCGCGTCATGTGACAATGACAAACTGAAATGGAAGCATAAAAATATAACGTATGAATCTAAGAGTCCACCCCAGCCGTTGCTTCCCCACAAGATCTAAGCCAAAATTGTGTACTGTGATTTAAAACTAAAATTATATTTAGCTTCTAGGTCTTCTGCTCTAGTTCATGTTCACTCGTACGGCCCTATGTCAAAAATTCCTAAACCTACCACTAATATTTATATATATACGGCGAGCAGGAATGGGCACCGGCAAAAAACAACGCAAAAACGGTTTTATCTGTTTTTCAGAAGAAGTTAAAAAATAGAAACAAGTTTAATATTAATGTTGAAAAATCTTGTATAATACGGTGACAAAACGTTGTAATTAAGATTGAGCTGAACCGCGAGCAGCTATTTTGCCTCTCCAGATGGTACTCCCTGTCATTCGGTTACGAAGTTAGTATTAAGTCTCCCATTAGTCCCAACAGCAACCCCCTTTTTCTTATTGCTTTCTTTCGGGCAGAACTGACACGCTCCGTAGTAAGTATTTGGATGGTTGCTATGCCGCCAATTTTTTTCTGGCTATAATTAAGATGTTACTGGTGTTTAGTTTAAATTTTGGCAGGAAATCAATTTCTGGCTCGGAAAATTTAAATTTAGGCGCAAAATTCAAATATAGGCTTGAAATACAAATTTTGACTTTAAATCCCAATTTTGTCACCAAATTTAAATTTTGGTGAGAAACCTCGAACCTTGCGGTAAAATTCAAATTTTGGCTGGAAATTGTAATTTTGACGCGAAAATTTATATTTTGGCGCAAAATCCAACTTACAGGAATAATTTTTATTTCGGCGGGAAATTCAAATATCAAATATAAACTAGAAGTTAAAGTGCCCCTAAAGGGCCATGAAAAAACAATGTTTCCAAACTGTGCCAGAAAGAAATTTGTAAAGTGTAGAATCATAGGGACACGGTAGTGTCTTCTATAATATGTTTCGTACAACCTTATTGCTACAGATTTGTTGTCGAAATTTTTCTAACGACAATTAAATACAAGTTGTTTTATAATCATTGTGTTGCCAATGGGGTTGGTATTCTATGTTAGACCGTTTTTACAAAAAAGCATTTAACGATTTAGTAATGAGCTTTAAAGTAGTTGGTTTTCCGCAAAAAAATGTTAAATTTTGAGTCAGAACAATGTTAATGATCGTTTACTTATAAAGAAAAAACTATAAAAATTTATATTAAATACAAAGGTTTGCCATGTTGCTCTCTTACAGTATTATAGCAACCAGATTGATATTAACGAATTTGTAGCTGTTAGGGTTAAAAATGTAATTATTGTACGTCATAACCTTGTGCCGAAGTGTTTGAGAAGAGTGGGGGATGATAATTTATGCTATTTGTTGTAACATTGAGAAAATGTTTTGCCTTAAGGAATAAGGCTATCAATTCCTCAAACATAGTGCTACGTAATGTGTCACGTCAGATCTTATTCTTAATAAGACGAAAATATAATTTGCTTGAATTTGATTACATTTACAATAGGAAATCAGATAGCTGAAAATAGTATAACATTCAAATAAATGTTTGTGTAATAAACAACATAATTTGGCATAAGTATTGTAAGTTATCGTGCAGTACACGATGTTTGATTAAATAACCGTGACATTCTGCAACATCATCAAAAGTATAACAAGTACATAGCTAGTAGTCATCAAACTTGTCGTTAAGTTTTCAATAACGAACTCCGAGGATTTCTATATGCTTATAAAACAATATTTTATCAGCGCAATGTTAGGCGCCTATTTAAGTGGCTAACCTCAGGATTAGGGCTGGTACACGGATTCGAAATATCTTTCTAGTAAAATGTGCTACCTACTGCCTAACTTTAAACATATGGCCACGCCGGGAATCGAACCACGGACCTCCCGCTCACGAGCCAAGCGCGCTACCCATAACACCGCGCAGCCGATGTTTTAATTTTCTGATTTTTTAACATAGCTGTCTAACGGGAACGATTTGCAGTCCATTCTGTTTACGATTAACAGTACTTTGGTCGACCATGCTCGGTTAGCGTTGAACTCTCCGTTATCAGCCAAAAAAACTGAAATTTTCGCAATTATGTGAATATTTTGGCTTGAATAATAATTAGTTATAATTTATGCATCATTGCCAATGTTTCTTTTCATTGGCGTGGACACACGGCTTTCGTTTATTAACGTGTTTGGTTGCAATTCTACAGATCTTTCGAATCGAAATTGAAATAACGTCGAGTTCGTATTGTAGTCAAGAATTGATTACACGTGTTGACCGGTGGCGCTTGCCGCTTCTTCGCAAAGAAGTTAACACGTTAAATAAAGTACGTTTAAAGACTTGATGACTTGTTTAAGTACTCGTTTAAGTGTATCGATTGTGTATACGGCGTTATGCATGGTTCACCTTGCCAATAGTATTGTGCACTTGGTACCTGTTTTATTACTTAACAAGAACAATTCTATAACAAAATCTTAAGCTATACGATTATTTTCAGTCATATTTTTTTGGCTCCTTTACTTAATGATCCGTCAATTTGTTAAAAGCTTTCCTGTTCTAAAATTTTGAAATTTTGATTAGAAGTTTTGGATGGTCGATTTTCGTTAAATGAATGCAAAGTTGATTGCAGAGAAAAATCAGTTAATTTTCAATATTTTTAACATGACTGAGTCATAAAATTACTCATTTTGATTTTTGTTGCCTGATGGCTACTGAAAATATGTTCATTTTCGTAAATATGATACTAAAATTGCAAAAATTTGGAATTGAATTTTTTATATTCAAGCAGGAGGCTTGGAAAAACACAATTCTATAATAAAATTTATTGCTATGAGTTCATTTTTTATCGTATTTTCCTGTTGCTGCTCTTAATGAGTCATCAGCTTCCTAAAACCTTTCATGTTGTGAAATTTTGAAATATTGATTACAAATTTTTTCTGCTCGATTTTTCGTTAAATAAATGTTTTGATGATTGCAATGAAATTTCAGTTGATTTTCAATATTTTTAACATAACTGCGTCATAAAATTACTCATTTTGGTTTTTGTTGCCTGATGGCTACTGAAAATATGTTCATTTTCGTAAATATGATACTAAAATTGCAAAAAATTGGAATTGAATTTTTTATATTCAAGCAGGAGGCTTGGAAAAACACAATTCTATAATAAAATTTATTGCTATGAGTTCATTTTTTATCGTATTTTCCTGTTGCGGCTCTTAATGAGTCATCAGCTTCCTAAAACCTTTCATGTTGTGAAATTTTGAAATATTGATTACAAATTTTTTCTGCTCGAGTTTTCGTTAAATAAATGAGATGATGATTGCAATGAAATTTCAGTTGATTTTCAATATTTTTAACATAACTGCGTCATAAAATTACTCATTTCGGTTTCTGTTGCCTGATGGCTACTGAAAATATGTTCATTTTCGTAAATATGATACTAACATTGCAAAAATTTGGAGTTGAATTTTTTATATTCAAGCAGGAGGCTTCAAAAAACACAATTCTATAACAAAATTTATTACTATGAGTTCATTTTTATCGTATTTTCCTGTTGCGGCTCTTAATGAGTCGTCAGCTTCCTAAAACCTTTCATGTTGTGAAATTTTGAAATTTTGATTACAAATTTTTTCTGCTCGAGTTTTCGTTAAATAAATGCGATGATGATTGCAATGAAATTTCAGTTGATTTTCAATATTTTTAACATAACTGCGTCGTAAAATTACTCATTTTGGTCTTTGTTGCCTGATGGCTACTGAAAATATGTTCATTTTCGAAAATATGATACTAAAATTGCAAAAATTTGGAATTGAATTTTTTATATTCAAGCAGGAGGCTTGAAAAAACACAATTTTATAATAAAATTTAATGCTAAGAGTTCATTTTTTATCGTATTTTCCTGTTGCGGCTCTTAATGAGTCGTCAGCTTCCTAAAACCTTTCATGTTGTGAAGTTTTGAAATTTTGATTACAAATTTTTCTGCTTGAGTTTTCGTTAAATAAATGCGATGATGATTGCAATGAAATTTCAGTTGATTTTCAATATTTTTAACATAACTGCGTCATAAAATTACTCATTTTGGTTTTTGTTGCCTGATGGCTACTGAAAATATGTTCATTTTCGAAAATATGATGCTAAAATTGCAAAAATTTGGAATTGAATTTTTTATATTGAAGCAGGAGGCTTGGTAAAACACAATTTTATAATAAAATTTAATGCTAAGAGTTCATTTTTATCGTATTTTCCTGTTGCGGCTCTTAATGAGTCGTCAGCTTCCTAAAACCTTTCATGTTGTGAAATTTTGAAATTTTGATTACAAACTTTTTCAGCTCGAGTTTTCGTTAAATAAATGCGATGATGATTGCAATGAAATTTCAGTTGATTTTCAATAATTTTAACATAACTGCGTCATAAAATTACTCATTTTGGTTTTGTTGCCTGATGGCTACTGAAAATATGCTCATTTTCGAAAATATGATACTAAAATTGCAAAAATTTGAAATTGAATTTTTTATATTCAAGCAAGAGGCTTGGAAAAACACAATTTTATAATAAAATTTAATGCTATGAGTTCATTTTTTATCGTATTTTCCTGTTGCGGCTCTCAATGAGTCGTCAGCTTCCTAAAACCTTTCATGTTGTGAAATTTTGAAATTTTGATTACAAATTTTTTCTGCTCGAGTTTTCGTTAAATAAATGCGATGATGATTGAAATGAAATTTCAGTTGATTTTCAATATTTTTAACATAACTGCGTCATAAAATTACTCATTTTGGTTTTTGTTGCCTGGTGGCTACTGAAAATATGTTGATTTTCGAAAATATTATACTAAAATTGCAAAAATTTGGAATTGAATTTTTTATATTCAAGCAGGAGGCTTGAGAAAACACAATTCTATAATAAAATTTAATGCTATGAGTTCATTTTTTATCGTATTTTTTTGTTGCGGCTCTTAATGAGTCGTCAGCTTCCTAAAACCTTTCATGTTGTGAAATTTTGAAATTTTGATTACAAGTTTTTTCTGCTCGATTTTTCGTTAAATAAATGTTTTGATGATTGCAATGAAATTTCAGTTGATTTTCAATATTTTTAACATAACTGCGTCATAAAATTACTCATTTTGATTTTTGTTGCCTGATGGCTACTGAAAATATGTTCATTTTCTAAAATGTGATACTAAAATTTTAAAAATTTGGAATTGAATTTTTTATTTTCAAGCAGGAGGCTTGAAAAAACACAATTTTATAATAAAATTTAATGCTAAGAGTTCATTTTTTATCGTATTATCCTGTTGCGGCTCTTAATGAGTCGTCAGCTTCCTAAAACCTTTCATGTTGTGAAATTTTGAAATTTTGATTACAAATTTTTTCTGCTCGAGTTTTCGTTAAATAAATGCGATGATGATTGCAATGAAATTTCAGTTGATTTTCAATATTTTTAACATAACTGCGTCGTAAAATTACTCATTTTGGTCTTTGTTGCCTGATGGCTACTGAAAATATGTTCATTTTCGAAAATATGATACTAAAATTGCAAAAATTTGGAATTGAATTTTTTATAACACAATTTTATAATAAAATTTAATGCTAAGAGTTCATTTTTTATCGTATTTTCCTGTTGCGGCTCTTAATGAGTCGTCAGCTTCCTAAAACCTTTCATGTTGTGAAGTTTTGAAATTTTGATTACAAATTTTTTCTGCTTGAGTTTTCGTTAAATAAATGCGATGATGATTGCAATGAAATTTCAGTTGATTTTCAATATTTTTAACATAACTGCGTCATAAAATTACTCATTTTGGTTTTTGTTGCCTGATGGCTACTGAAAATATGTTCATTTTCGAAAATATGATACTAAAATTGCAAAAATTTGGAATTGAATTTTTTATATTGAAGCAGGAGGCTTGGTAAAACACAATTTTATAATAAAATTTAATGCTAAGAGTTCATTTTTATCGTATTTTCCTGTTGCGGCTCTTAATGAGTCGTCAGCTTCCTAAAACCTTTCATGTTGTGAAATTTTGAAATTTTGATTACAAACTTTTTCAGCTCGAGTTTTCGTTAAATAAATGCGATGATGATTGCAATGAAATTTCAGTTGATTTTCAATAATTTTAACATAACTGCGTCATAAAATTACTCATTTTGGTTTTGTTGCCTGGTGGCTACTGAAAATATGTTGATTTTCGAAAATATTATACTAAAATTTTAAAAATTTGGAATTGAATTTTTTATTTTCAAGCAGGAGGCTTGAAAAAACACAATTTTATAATAAAATTTAATGCTAAGAGTTCATTTTTTATCGTATTTTCCTGTTGCGGCTCTTAATGAGTCGTCAGCTTCCTAAAACCTTTCATGTTGTGAAGTTTTGAAATTTTGATTACAAATTTTTTCTGCTTGAGTTTTCGTTAAATAAATGCGATGATGATTGCAATGAAATTTCAGTTGATTTTCAATATTTTTAACATAACTGCGTCATAAAATTACTCATTTTGGTTTTTGTTGCCTGATGGCTACTGAAAATATGTTTTCTAAAATATGATACTAAAATTGCAAAAATTTGGAATTGAATTTTTTATATTCAAGCAAGAGGCTTGGAAAAACACAATTTTATAATAAAATTTAATGCTATGAGTTCATTTTTTATCGTATTTTCCTGTTGCGGCTCTCAATGAGTCGTCAGCTTCCTAAAACCTTTCATGTTGTGAAATTTTGAAATTTTGATTACAAATTTTTTCTGCTCGATTTTTCGTTAAATAAATGTTTTGATGATTGCAATGAAATTTCAGTTGATTTTCAATATTTTTAACATAACTGCGTCATAAAATTACTCATTTTGATTTTTGTTGCCTGATGGCTACTGAAAATATGTTCATTTTCTAAAATGTGATACTAAAATTTTAAAAATTTGGAATTAAATTTTTTATTTTCAAGCCGGAGGCTTGAAAAAACACAATTTTATAATAAAATTTAATGCTAAGAGTTCATTTTTTATCGTATTATCCTGTTGCGGCTCTTAATGAGTCGTCAGCTTCCTAAAACCTTTCATGTTGTGAAATTTTGAAATTTTGATTACAAATTTTTTCTGCTCGAGTTTTCGTTAAATAAATGCGATGATGATTGCAATGAAATTTCAGTTGATTTTCAATATTTTTAACATAACTGCGTCGTAAAATTACTCATTTTGGTCTTTGTTGCCTGATGGCTACTGAAAATATGTTCATTTTCGAAAATATGATACTAAAATTGCAAAAATTTGGAATTGAATTTTTTATATTCAAGCAGGAGGCTTGAAAAAACACAATTTTATAATAAAGTTTAATGCTAAGAGTTCATTTTTTATCGTATTTTCCTGTTGCGGTTCTTAATGAGTCGTCAGCTTCCTAAAACCTTTCATGTTGTGAAGTTTTGAAATTTTGATTACAAATTTTTTCTGCTTGAGTTTTCGTTAAATAAATGCGATGATGATTGCAATGAAATTTCAGTTGATTTTCAATATTTTTAACATAACTGCGTCATAAAATTACTCATTTTGGTTTTGTTGCCTGATGGCTACTGATAATATGTTCATTTTCGAAAATATGATACTAAAATTGCAAAAATTTGGAATTGAATTTTTTATATTGAAGCAGGAGGCTTGGTAAAACACAATTTTATAATAAAATTTAATGCTAAGAGTTCATTTTTATCGTATTTTCCTGTTGCGGCTCTTAATGAGTCGTCAGCTTCCTAAAACCTTTCATGTTGTGAAATTTTGAAATTTTGATTACAAACTTTTTCAGCTCGAGTTTTCGTTAAATAAATGCGATGATGATTGCAATGAAATTTCAGTGTGATTTGTTTTTTTTTTTTTGATTTTTTCGAAAATATGATACTAAAATTGCAAAAATTTGAAATTGAATTTTTTATATTCAAGCAAGAGGCTTGGAAAAACACAATTTTATAATAAAATTTAATGCTATGAGTTCATTTTTTATCGTATTTTCCTGTTGCGGCTCTCAATGAGTCGTCAGCTTCCTAAAACCTTTCATGTTGTGAAATTTTGAAATTTTGATTACAAATTTTTTCTGCTCGATTTTTCGTTAAATAAATGTTTTGATGATTGCAATGAAATTTCAGTTGATTTTCAATATTTTTAACATAACTGCGTCATAAAATTACTCATTTTGATTTTTGTTGCCTGATGGCTACTGAAAATATGTTCATTTTCTAAAATGTGATACTAAAATTTTAAAAATTTGGAATTGAATTTTTTATTTTCAAGCAGGAGGCTTGAAAAAACACAATTTTATAATAAAATTTAATGCTAAGAGTTCATTTTTTATCGTATTATCCTGTTGCGGCTCTTAATGAGTCGTC